>RCAB01000751.1:0-22031 GCA_003640385.1 Setaria digitata | reverse complement strand
TAATAATAATAATAATAATAATAATAATAATAATAATAATAATAATAATAAGCCGACAATAATCTATTATAATGCTTACAGTTATTGCTTCAATTTCACTTCCACTAAGCAAAAATTGTCGACCACCATATTTAAATGTTTTTATCAAATTTTGTAAGCAAATAAGTGCGGTACCTGAAAATTAATTACTTAGAAAGAAAAAAGAACAAACATAATAAGATAATAAAATAAATTACAGCATAATTAATTAACCAATAAATGTATATACCATGATAAGCTCTTCTTGGATCACTTGCCATATCGGTTAAATATTTGAATAAATATGGTTTCAGTACTAATGAACAATCAAAATATGCTGTTAAAATTGAAAATAAACGCCAACCACGAATCGACGTGCTTGCTCTGTAATTGAAATTATTGTTTTTTTCGTTTTCCTTTTTTTTTTTTTTTTCCTTCATTAACGTTACTTTTTTCTTTAAGAAAAGGAAGAAAAAAATAAAGAGAAGAAAGAGACAGACATGTGTATAAAATGCATAATAATTACATAATTGAATTAATGAAATAAAAAAAATTTTAATTTTATATTTTTATTCAACTAAATTCGCATTTTCTACATCCTTTCTTCTAATATAGTAATCATTATTTGACAAATTTTAATACATTTCTAATCACATTCCTTTTTTTTTTTTTTCCTTTTTTTTTCTTCCTTTTACCTTGAACTTTTATTGTTGGTTGTTTGACGGATAATTTGACAGTAAACTTCATCACGAAGTGGTTGATATTGATGACAAATCATTAAAAGCTCATAAACGCAATCAGTTAAGGTTTGGCCACGTTTTAAACTTTCATCACCCATATAACGCATGATACCTGAAAGAAATGAAACGGAAAAGGAAATAAAATTTGATAAGAAAAATAAATTCGTTTTTTTTTCTTTTTCACAACGTTATTTTAATGATAATGCTCGTTGTTTTGTATGCATTCCATTTTACCGTAATCCGCTCATTATATACCTTTAGCATGATATATCTAATTTACATTTATTAGTATATAAAATATTAAAATTTTTGAGTATACAAAAGTATAGTTACACTTGCTAGTTCATAAAATAGCATATAAAATGTACCAATTTATTGATATGTAAAATATCTTCATTAGTATAATATAATTTATAATATTAGATGCAAAAGAAAAAAAAAAGATGACTAGTAGAAGTGTGTTATTTTTATCTTATTTTAATTATTATATATTAAAATTAACCTGGATCACGCATGTATCGTAACCACTAGCTAGTAGCAGCATACTGTATAACATAATTTATAACTTTATGCACAAAGAAAAGAAAAAGTAGAAAATAGCTAATTCAAATGCATTAATTACTTTTTTTTTTTAATCTATCATAATTAGCTCAGACTATTTTCTCAACGCATTTCAACTTCTGGTAACTTAGATAATGAATGTACTGTAAAATATTGCACTCCTTTTACAGTATACTGCATCACATTACAGGACAAAAAAAAAAAAATGATATAATAATCTTGCTTCTTCACTCACAGAAATCAATTTACATTATTTTTATCATTATCTTTTCAAATTCCTCAAAATTTTTCCTTACATTCAATTCTTACCTGATATAAACAGAGAAATGAAAATCTACCGTATATTGAGGCCAATTCATAGAACAATTAACGATTGTACTTGACATGAGATGATAAAAAATAAAGAGGAAAATAAAAATGAAAGTAAACAAATTTTAGAAAATTAGAAAATCGTTGAATAATTTTAATTAATTATACTAACACATAAATGCATCTTGTGCTAATTTATCAGCCTCATTGTTATCCAATCGTAAAAGTGAATGGCTAATTGGTTTATTTGTATGTTTCACTTTTTCAGCGATTTCTTTCCAAGTCCATTTCTTTCCTGTAATTTAAAACAATATAAATGTCATACATTTTCAATTAAGACTATAATAACTTATAAAAGTGGAAAAAATAAAAAATAAAAAGATGAATAAATTATTAATTTTCATGCTCCATCCTATCATTCACTTTTTTGCTTTTTCAAATTAATTTAGGCACAATGAAAAAACAGCAACGAACTACTCTTACTTTCAACAAATTAATGACATTTTACAAATTAAAGCATGTGAAATATTCAACAATATATCATAAATGTTCATCATACAATAATTTTATTTAAATAATTCTTTCAAATTATATTTTAATACAATTTTTGAAGTAAAAAAGAAAAAAGAAAAGAGGAAGAAAAAAAAAAGATACTTACGTTTTCGTTGTGAAGTATCTGTTGTGAAATTTATATTACTAATACCTGCCGAGACACCTTTGGGCCGTCGAAAATAAAGTATTGCAAATTGCATCATTGTAAATTTATTATCAGGATCTGTTGGATCAAAGAAGGTTGATCCAACATAATCCTATAAATTCAGTTTTTAATTTTACCCATTTATTGATTTTGGAAATTAAAAAAAAAAGAAAATATTAGATTTGAAGCCTTAAAAAACTTTTGCGTTTTTCTTTTTTATCTTTATTTTAGTGATATAAAAAATAAAAACTCCAACCATTTGAGTTTTTTTCCTCGTAAAAAATAAAAACGGAAAAAATTTATTTAATAAATTTTTAATTCAAAGGTAAATTTTAAAAATCTTTTTAGAAAACATACCTTGCAGTAAACAATGCAGATGTGAAATGTTGTTTCAAACAAATTTAATTTGTCTTATTTGTTTTCAGTATTATTTTTAGATTGTTTTATTTACCACCAGTAATAGTTTTAATTTGTCTTATTGGCTTTCAGCAGATTTTTAATTTTTAAAATTTCATTTTTGTTATTTGATTTTTTAATTTCATATTTGATTAAATTATTAATTTTATTAATCATACTTTCCTAACTATTTTTCTATTTGCTATGGCATCACTAACGCATAATGATATATATATATATATAGCATTAAAAAAATAAATAAATAAATAAAACAATGTTCTTAACTTCATATCATAGTTCATTTAAAAATTGGGCTCCGTTTTGTTATATTATCTAATCATATCATAATTTCATTAAATTAAAATAAAATTTTTTTTATTTATTTTGCGAATATTTGATTTACACTAACTTGCAAGCTTCGAAAATTTTTTACATTCCTTAATGGAAATTGAAAGAAATTTTCAATTAAATTAATTAAATAATATAGAGATTTACGATATAACAATACAAAAAAAAAAATTACACCTCAATTTCGTCATTCATTTTTGAAAATAGATATTCATAATTTATGAAATAAAAACACATTACTACATTGTGAAAAAAATTCTAGTATTATCTCGTTAATTGAATTCCGAATTTCTTTAATTCAATTAAATTTCATTATTAAAAGGAACATACATATTCATGGACCAAACAGTATGATATATAAATTAAAAAGAACCAATTTGTTATGCTATTTTATGCCAGCCGTTGTTGCTATTGCCAATATTTGGCTCATTTCAATCAGTCATTTTCATTCAGCAATTTAAGTAATTCAGTTCTTTGATACACTATTTCATTTTAATCACCATACTTATGAAATGCTCTTTTATCGTTTCATTTTTAAAATTGCTGTAAATTTATCATCTATCGCATCATCATTTTATTTGTAATATTTAACATTTTTAACAAGAAAAAAAAAAAAGAGATTATTTACTGATAAAATGCGAAGTAATGAAAATAATCCTGGAAATGTGCTGAAGAAATAGACGAAGAAAAAATGATAAATAAAAATATAAAAATGTTAATATTGTAAAAATAATGATTATTTAACATGCTTTTCAATAATTGACCAAATGCAAATGTTGCTAAAATGCTGCTAACTAAATCCAATCAAAGTTTATAATCTTGATAAAGAAAATAGAACAAAATAAATTAAGCAAAGATATATGAAATGATAATTTTTTTAATAAGTTCCATCAGATATGTAATCAATGTTCAGAATTTAGCATATATGTGTGAATTTGTTTTAAAATCTTTTTTTAAATTGTAAAAGTGAAAAAAAAAAGAAAACGAAAAAAAAAAACCTCTTCAGCAACAACAATTTCTATTTAGAAGCTGCAGTGTAAATTATGATGGAATTTATCACAATTAAGTATTTTTAATCAGTAATTTAATTCAGTTTTCATACTTTTCAGTAATGCTGAAAAAGTGATAGTCGATCCGTTATAAACATCGTCAAATTATGCTAAATAGAAATTTTAGAAAAAGTAAAAATTTCACGTGGACTGTAAATAATTGCAAACAGACTGATGTAGCAAAGAAGCATTGCAGAAGCACGGAAAATCGTCTTTCGAATTGGACGAATTACAGAAAACCGTATTTAACTGGATGAAATACGGAAAACTGCATTGAACTAGATGAATAACAGAAAAGAGTATTAAACTGGATAAATTATAAAAAACTGTGTTAGACTGAATGAATTACGCTGGAATATCTTAGATGAGATAAATAAATAGAACCGGTTACGGTAAATCAATCAGGATAAAATACGGTGAACCTGATCAAACGTGATGAATCACGAAAAAGCCTATTAAATTTACTTAGAATGAATTAATGGTTAAAAAGAATATTGTTTTTTTTTTTTTTTTTTTAAAGTCAGCTGTAAATTTCATTTATTTTACGCATATAAATTTCATCATCATGCATTAATGCTGATTTATTATTATTTTTTTATTTAACAATTTCACAAATATTTTCTCAAGAATAAATGACACAAATTTTTTTCCTCTTTTAAAATTCAAAATTTAAAAGAAGAAAAAAAAAGGAGGAAGATTGATAATAGTAGAAAAAGAGAGAGAAAAAAAAAAAAAAAAAATGGCAGTACCAGCCGCTACCGTTACGGGAAAAATCTGTCAAATTAAATCAGTAATTTCAAATGTTAACAAATGAAGAAAAGAGAGAGAGAGAGAGAGAAAGGAGAGATAAAAAGAAAAAAAAAACACACAGCAAACAGTTGAACTTTCCTTGTAAACCACAATATTTTAATGTTTTTCCTTCTTTTTTTCTTTCCTTCTTATTGTTATTGTTATAGCAATATTTTAATTCTTTTCTTTTCCTCTTTTTTTTTTTTTCCCGTTATTGTTAATTGTTAATACTACAGCAAAATATTACTGTTTCTATTGTTTGTGTTATTACTTTTATAGCTGATAGTGTAAATAATTATCAGAGAAGAAAAGAAGAGGGATTTATCTTTATCAGATATAATTTAAATCTAAATTTTATTTTACGATAAATATGCATCTTTTTATAATGACAAATAATTTTTCTTTCTCTTTTTTTTTTTTTTTTTTTTTTTTTTTTTTGGTAGGTTAAAGGAATTTATGATTATTTTACAATATCTAATGAGGTAATTTTTAGCAATTTCAAATGTTTCTCTACTATTATTACTAAGAAAAAAAAAAAAAAAACAAACAAACAAAATTTTTAGTGAATTAATTTGGTTTAGTTGAGTGAAGAAAAAAAAAAGAACAATAATGGATTTAATTTCTTCTTTAAGATATAATATATGAAGCAGCAGAAAAAAAAAAAAAAAAATGAATGAATATCATATTGATAACAGTGATACATAGCAATTATAACATCATTTCATGATATGATACATAAAATAAAAGGAAAAAGTAAGAAAAGAAAACTTCGAGGTCGATAAGAAATAATCGTTATTGGTTTTTTTTTTTTAATCAGAAAAAAAAAATTTTCTTTTCAAATGATTTCTTGCACAAAGAATGGTTATAGAGGTGCAATTATATGTGAATGGTAAGGAAGTGGAAAATAATCATTTTAATTTAGTTATAATTATCAAAATAATCATACTTTTAGTTAACATAATTGATAACGAGAAGAGGCAATATGAAACGTTTTTACCGCATAAAAAGTAATACCAATAACTATCTCTTCTCCAAAAAGAGCTAACTGATAATTTAGAAACATTTGAAAGTTGCTAAAAAAAAAAAAAAAAAAAAAAAAGGAAAAGAAAAGAGAAGAAAAAAAAAAGTATTGTAGAATTCGGAAAATTGAGCAAAATTAGAAATTTAATTCATAATTGCATAGCATAAATAAAAGAAAATTTTGAGAGAAGGATGAAAAGAGAAATTGAAATTTGCTGCACCACCAATTTGTTATACAAAATGCATACATAAATTTACTTACCAAGGGAAAGTTAACAAATTAATAAAAGGAAAAAAGAAACTTATTTAATTTATCAATACTTTCATATTATCTACAATGATCAATTATATGAAATGTAAGTGAAAAATTTAGCACCATGGTACCATGGGTAAATAAATAACGAAAGAAATGGCACCAGAATAAATTAGAAAAAAGAAAAAGAAATTAAATAAATAAATGGACAAATAAGTGATGGTATCTTGTCTATGTTGGCACTGGTAGTAATTAAATAAAATAATTGATATGTTATAATTAAATATAAATTTCAAATGATACTTTTTATCATATATTTCCCATAATGATCATATTTGAAATGAATGCTTCCAGTAACTTTGGTAGCAATTTACATTGTATTGTAAAAAAGATTGTAAAAAAAAAAAGGAATAATTAGAAGTATAGATGATATTGTAAAAATATATTTAAAAAAGAAAAGAAAAAACTGGAGTTTTTTTTTGTGAAAATCAGATGAAATAAAGAAAATAGACGATGCAATAATAACAGCAAAACAGTATTATTTAATTAATTAGGCTTAATTAATTAATTAAGTACGACGATATATTGGTTGTGGTGGTTCCACTTCTTCAAATGCCCATGGTGGCCAACGAAAGCTTAAACAGCAACAGTGGAATTTATAGTATTTTCGTGCTCCAAAACCATAATTTCCGGTACCAGTCATGGTACCACGTGGTATCACTGTTCGTCCTCTCATTGTATTTGGAACAGTTATTGGACCAGTACCAGCACCATAATACTCCGATGGTTGCTGATTAGTATTACCACCTCGATAATAATTCATCATACCACGTTCGGTAGCAAATTCCATTTCATCTTGTAATGTTGAACTGCCGGGAAAATCATTCGGATTACGTCGTACCGATTCGCTTCTATGAATTGGAATACTACTTTGTGGTACTCCTGTAGCACCAGCAGTGGTGCTAGAATGTCGTTGAAAATATGTGGGAAAGTTGTACCGTTTTGATTTACTACTACTACCATAATTACCACCACCAACACGAACTGGCGATAAACTTTGTGCTTTGGTACGCCGTACTGTTACACCAATCTGTTCCGTACCTGGATCATCACGATAATTACGAATTGAACGATCTAGTGCATCCCAATCGGATTCGGTAGGATTTGATTGTAATGTTACCAAATTATCAAAATACTGCTCCGTACCATGTCGACCATCATAGGTACCACGATAACCGGTACCGTAACCAGTACTAACACTAAGATATGGTTGATAATCGTAATTTCGTTGCTGTTGACGAGAATGATATCTTACTGCACCACTCGTACCTCTCTCTTCTGTTCCGGTTGCCGGAAAGCCATAGTCATCACTGCTGAAGAACCATTCTTTACGATTATCCAATGATCGGGAACGTCGTGGTCTTCTATCTCCACCTCCACCACCATAATTACCAATTCCTGAGGTACCAAAATAGCTACCGCTACCAGTTCCATTTCCCGGTTCAATAGCAGATGTTGAATGATTTAGTTCGGTTGAACGATGCAGCGGACTTAATTGTTGTTGCATTCGTGGCTGTACACGTGAACGATGCTGTCGATAACTGTTGTGATGATAATCCATAATTGCTGATTGATAAAGTCGTGCTAATTACGATACCTGATAGGTATCTTAAAATTTCATTTTTTATCACCAAACAAACAAGATTTCTCTCGCAAGTGAAAATTCGAATAATTAGAAAATTAAAATGCTAAATAGAATATGATGATTTTTCGTCCTCTTTTCTAGAATTTTCGAAGAATGTAAAACACAAAAAGAGAAAATAAAAGCAAAAGTAAATAAAATTCGTTGTGTTAATACAAAAAAAGAAAAGAGGACGAGATATTTAAATGATTATTATTAGCTGTTGGCTGCAATGCATTTCGAGAAATAAATGCATTCGTCCTAAATAATTCTAAATTCAAATTCGTTCTAAATAATTCTAAATTAAACAAGCTGAACAGTTTCAAATATGACAAAACATAGAAGAGAACAAAAAAAAAAAATAGGAAAGAAATTAGGAATAATTATTGTTCATTCAATATAGTAACAATAGTAAATAAATGATATAACATTTAGTTTAATAAATAATAATTATTGCAATAAATAAAACAAAATTGATGAAAGAAATTTTTACAAAAATTTCAAATGAAATAATGTCATTCCTTAAAAAGAAAAAAAAAAAAAAAGAAAAGAAAGAAACAAAAAATAGTAATAAATCTGAAGAATAATCATTTCATTTAATTGATAAAATATTACAAAATAACTGAGCTAAAAAAAAAGTAAATAAATAAATGGAGAAAGAATATTTTTTTTTTCTTTTTTTATTTTCAAATTAATTTTACTAATAATCAAATTATAATGCCTCTTTTTAAAATATATATAACATATGCATATATATTTATATTTATATATATATATATATATATTTATATTTATATATAAATATATATGTATATGTTATATAAATTAAAATAGTTAAATAAAGATATGGGAAGAAAATAAATGGTACAATACTTTTCAACTAATTGTTTTACTGAATTTGAAAAAGGAAGAAAAGGAGAGGGGGGAGGAATAGTGGTGAAAAAAAAAAAAAAAAAAACTTTTTTTTTTTTTCTATTGGAGCAAATTCGGCACTTCTTTACAATTTACAACCAAGAAAACCAATAAAAACCGGATTAAACTACCAGTAAAGACAAAAAGACAGACCGATAAACGGACAGACAGACAGACAACACACACACACACACACACACACACACACACCTATACTTAAAATGTACAGGTGAAGAAGTTATAATATATCAAAATAGGAAAGGAACCAATTCGTATATTCGATATGAAGAGGCATTGATGGTAAGAGGAAGAAGAAGAAGAAGAAGAAGAAGATGGATAATGTAATGTGTAATGAAACGGAATGAAAAGNAATTTAAGTTAAAATAATAAATATAACGTTTATGTAAAAAAAAAAAAGAAAAGAAAATGAATGAATAAGAATCATTTAATATGATAGAAAAGATAAATGATAATTAGTGAAAAAAAAAAAAAAAAGGAAGAAAAATGAAATATACTAAGTATTTAAATAAACGTAACGTTATCTGAACAATAAATGAATGAATCATTATTTAAATAAACGTGCAAATATTATTATTCATTTAAAAATAGCGTCACGTCACGTGAAAAACAAATAAACTACTTAAAATATTAGTATTTAAAAAAAACAAAAAAAAAAAAAAAAGAAAGAAAGGAAAAAAAAAATAAAATGTTACGCGAATAATGAATGAAATGAACCATTTAAAGTGACATAGTTAATAGTAATTAATAAAGTAACATTATGTGAACAATGAGTAAACCATTTCAAGTAATGATGTAATAGATGAGGTATTACAAACTTTTATTCAGCACTTCTTTCTTTCTTTTTTCCTATTTTACTGTAATTTCAGATGAAAAATTGGAGTAGCAAAGATAAAGCGAAGAAAAGGCGAAGACAAATTTAGAAAGTAAATAATGATAAATTCTAATTCAACTTTATTCATTCGAATGGTTGATTTATGGTAGAAATAATTAATACTGTTGCATATTTTATGTTAATTTTAATATTTATTAATTTTTGATTACTAATGATTGTATTTGAATTGAGCATATTGTTTATTGCATACACATTTTTTTTTCCCGTCTAATACAGAGTACTTGTTTTTTTTTTTTAAGTTTTTATTTTAAAAAAAAACTTTTTTTTTCTTTAAGTAGAAATAAAAACTGTTTAATCAGTTTTGAACAAACAATAAATTAATTTGAAAATGTTTGAAATAGGTTGAAATGATATTATTTTGCATAGTTCTTTCATACGATAAAATAGCAATTAACCATTTGATTTGTGTCGTCTTAGAGAAGATTGATTAAATTCGTTAAACTCGAAGCATTTTCTGTATGAAAACGAAAAACCATGATAATTGATGATAACTGACTGATAGATGCTTTTATTTAAAATTAATATTAGTATGATTTATTCACAATTTACCAATTTCTTTTTTTTTTTTTTTTTAGCTTTTCAATATCCATAGCACTTTTTTAACATTTTTAATCAATTACTTATTTATTCTTTCATATGATTGAATCATTCTAATTGCTACTCCATTATCGTTTTCTCTTTTTTTTTTTTTTTTTTTTTTTATAAGAAATAAAACTAGCACTATTGCATTCATTCAAGGATTTTTTCATTTTATTTATTTATTTATTTTTGCATTTAAATTCCAAATTAATATCATTCTTTTTCAAATTCTTACAAAGATAGCAGAAGATATTAGTTTCCATTTTTTCTTTTTTTTTTTGAAATATATTAGAGGATATAAATTAATTGTACTAACCAAATCATCGAATTGAATGCTCGTACTAATAGATGGATCCATTACTGGTTGTGAATCGATCAACTAAAAATTCCACCGCTTTAGTTAATTGAAAAATTGAAAAAAAAAAAAAAGTATTACCATTGATTGTTATTATATTCTCGTTGATTCATTCTAACATTTATAAAGGATTTTTTTTTTTTTTGATTTAATTATTTTCAAACAAATAATTTGAAGAAAAATTCAAAATTAAAAAATATAATTTAATTTTCGAAATAAATTGATAATGAAGAGACTGATAATTGATAAATGATAATTGCTAAAAAAAAAAAAAAAAAAAAAAAGAAATAGGCAAAATGTTAAGCAAATGAATAATAAGATGCGGATAGGATGAATTTTCATTTTATTTTTTTTCGCATTTTTTTATAAATTATAATAAATTAATGACAATTAATACTATTTTATTGTTGACAAATTTGGTAAAATGTTATTTTCCATTTGTCATATTATTATTATTGTGCGTAACAGGTACTTAATTGCGCCCACAAACTTCTTTCCCTTCACAGCAGCAACTAATTAATTACGCTCCGACGATTATCACTGATTTCTTTCTAAAACGATTAAATTATGAAACTAGCAAGAAAATGTTGCATGGAAAACATTGCGAAATTGCTAGAAAGTAATAAAAGAATTGTTAAAATTTATCCAGTTAATTTAATTAATTATAAAATTGGTGAACATAAAACTGCCCACTACCATTCAACAGCAAATTATTAAAAAGAATATAATTTACAAAAATATATTAAATGCAAAAACCAAGCAAATGAACCACAAAATTAACAAACTCTTTCTTTCTCATGCAATGATTTGTGATAAATAATTCAAAGAGAAAAAAAAAAAATCATTTCTTTTCACAACTCTTTTCCTCATTTTACAAATTACATTTTTCGTCTCAAATTTGATTTTTATTTCTTTCTTTTTTTATTTCTGATTTCTTTTGGGAATTTTTGTGATTAAAAAAATGGAAAAAATGATCATATATTTAAACAAAATAAAATTTTATAGCACATAATTCTGTGTCGTCTATACAATAGCAATTGCACATTTTGCTGGTGTATTATTAAGAATAAATAAAAATTATTAAGTTTTTTTTTTTTTTTTTACTTTTCAAATTACATATTTCTGCTATATATTGAATTTCAGTGATTATTCCATTTTTTGTTTTGACGAGTAATTATTGTATGAAATTTGAAAATATTTAATTTTAAGTATAATTTCGAAGATTCGGGTGAGAAAGAGAAAAGGAAGAAAAAAAAAGAAATAAAAATGAATTATTAATTATTTACCTGACCAAAAGGATCTAATTGCTCAACATAATTGGCTGGCAAATTTCCGAAATGATTACCAATTCTGCCATATAACCATTGTTCATTACTTTGATCCATTGATAATATCCCATCATTACGATTGATAATCTAATGATTAAAAAAAAAAAAAATAATAATAATAAAAAACTAAGAAAAGAAAAAATGAAAATAGCAAAAGATAAGATAAAAGAACATTTTTTTTTTTTTTTTTTAAATTAATAATTATATTATAAAACAGTTATATGTATAGTTGAAACAAATATTCATAATAATTACAATGTTAGTTATAATGCATGAAAAAAAAAAAAATTTTTGCTCACCTACCTGGATAATATCACCTTTGACAAAACTTAGTAAATTAGGCTCATTAGTAACATAATCAGCTATAGCACGCACATATATTCGTACCTATAAAATATGTAATTTTATTTATTGATGGTAAAAATAGCACCAATAATTTTGGACAGTTAAAATTTAAAAAGAAAAAGAAGTAAGTAAGTAAACTTTAGTAATTCTCGTTTATGATTTGAATTTATTTTAGATATTATGCATCTTTCAAAATGAATAAATTAATTATCATCCTAAATTATTGCTACTTTTAAAATTAACAGTTTATTTCCGATGGCAGTTTGAATCAATGAAATTTTCACTAATTCATCTTTTTATAAAATTTTTTTGTTTTTTTTTTTTGCTTGATTTCTCTAAAAACTAACCTAGAATATCTTTTTTTTTTTTACTGCTAACATTAAATGTTAAAAGAAAAAAAAATTACAAATACGTTTTATTCGCTGAGGGAGAAGTGTCATGGAACTAAGAGTGGTAAAAAGTGTAATATTAGATTGTTTAAAGTTAGAAACAATTAGAATTCTAAGAGTAATCGAAATAGATTTTGAAGAAAGAAAATGAAAAAATCCTTCACCTTTCCACCATTACTTGACATCATTTTTTCAATTAATGAGCAAATTTCTTGAGCATGATGAGTTCGTAGTATTAACTGCGGATCTTGACGTGTTTGCAAGCGCAATTGTCGTCTGCTATTATCAACTTGTAGATCGATGATATCAGCGTAACTGCAAATTTTAAACAAATATATAGGGTTAAAATTTTCCGAAGTAGTCAGAAGAATTATGAATTATTAAAAGATATTTTCTAAAATGAACTGAAGAGAAAGAAGAAGAAAAAAGTGATTGAAAACATACCTGAAATGATCTAAAATGTTCAGACTCATCTTATTGTCGCTATCATCTTGACTTAGCACTCTAAAATGGAACAAAATTATTTAAAGGATTTGAGCAAAATTACCGTCAAATCTTTTGATTAGTTAAAAATCCGTGGGTATAGTCTATAAATTTGCAATATCATGAAAGTTAAAAGTTAAAATCGAAATTTAACGTAATATTTAGAAAATAAACTAGCTGAAGATAGCAGAAGAGGAATCAAATGTAGTCTGTAAAATTGAAATACTAAATAAATTATTTAAGACATAATCAGCTGTAAAATTTCTGTCAAGGAAGAAAAAAAAATAATTGATAAATAAAAAAAGGAAAAACAAAAGATAGCATAAACTTATTTTTACGTCCAGCGTACGTGAAATCTAATATTTCGAAATGAAAAAAGCAAAGAAAATTAATGCGCTATATACTAAAGTTAAAGAGAAAAAAACTCACGTAAGGCCTGTTTCATGAATTGCTAATGTCCGACGTACGTGTACGAGTTCACCTGTAATTCTGTTAATGAGCTGATCCATTACTGGAAATTGAACAGTGAAATAAAATGGCCATCGTCGAGCACATTGAATAATTGCTATTTTAACATCCAACATAATCATTTGTGGATTATCCAATGCCACAGGTGGAACTCGATAGTTTCCTAAAATTACGGTATTTAATTAGATATAAAAAAATATATCGAGGTGATAAATGCATGATAAAAAGGAACAACAAATTAAAAAAAAAAAAAACGATAATTTTTGAAACAAATCATTCAATAAAAAATGAAAGTGATAAAATGATAACACTTTTTGAAACTAACTTATTGATTATAATTATTGCAATTAATTTTCTTTTTTTTTAGATGATTTAATTTTAATAAAAGACGATACTATAGACCACTCAGTTATTATTTCGAATTAAAAGTTTGTTCAGTTTTGTTAACTATTTAATTGGGCTTTGAAATTTTTTAATGAAATAAAACAGATTATCATTAGTAAGATTCAGTGTTTTTTTTTTATTTTTTTTGCTTATGATTATATCAAAAAAAAAAAACGGAAGATCACTTCAGATAATTTATTTTATTTCCTTTTTTGGTTCCTTTTAATTCGAGTTATTGTGAAATGAAAAATTTAAAAAAAAAAAAAAAGGAAGAAAAGGAAAACTTACGCAAAATTTGGCTTACAGCATCACGTTCACTGCTATGAATTTGAAAAGCTTTAGGTTTACGACAATCAGAAATAATTTGAGCAAAAATTAAATCAATTTCTTGCTCTTCACCAAGCTGTTCATTTGGATGAAATATCTAAAATAACAAAAAAAAAAAAAAATATTTTTTTTTTCTATTTCAAATCAACAATTTCAAGAAATAACCGATCTTTTTTTTCTTTAATTTCAAATCTTCATTAAAATTTCCTGAAATATTACAATGAAATTTGGAAAAAATTCAAAAATAAAACTAATCAAAATAATAATATATTTTTGATTACTTGTTTGCGTATCATTAAATTCCACGGTTGTTGAATGTATTGTACAGCAGGACGCTCACGTTGTTGATCACTTTGATAGCCTAAAAATTTACTAATTAATAAAATAAACGAGACAGGTAAAAATCTTTTCGTACTGTTATTTTTTGTCTATGGCATAGAATATATACAAAATTTTACAATATAAAAAAATGATAATATCAAATTAAAGATGTTATTCATTTCTTCTCTCTCCTATTGTGTTTCTTCCTTTTTTTTTTTCTTTTGTTTTTTCTCTTTTTTTTTTTTTTTTACTTTTGTTTGCAAAAAAAATTACAGTGAAGGGAAATTCTGACAATAAAATGTTTTGGAAATAAATGCGTAGTAAATTTAAACTACAGGAAGCAGTCATTATTAATTGCCATAATTAACATACTAGGTACAAAAATAGTCCCTATAATTGCTAAATATGATAAAATTCATTAACAATTTTACCATCTTGCCCACAATACGACAGAACTGTTTGTTGTTGTTGTTGTTGTTGTTTACTAGTATTGTTATTATTAAGATAATGTTGTTTGTTATAATTATCATCTTGCATGCAATATCGTGCTCGCTGTTGTTGTTGTTCTTGTTGCAATTTGGATAATTGATCTTGATAAGCTGCAATTTCTGCCATTGTTTGAGCCTGATTTTGTTTATCATTTTTGCTTCCATCCATTTCCATTACCCATTCACCAAATGCTTCTCTTCGTCCTTCCAACTACAAAGATAAGAGAAATTTCGTTTTTTCCTTTTTTTTTTTGTTTTTTTTTTTTTTTTTTTCTAAAATTTTCCGTCTGTATAATAAATTTTTGTTTTCAAAGATTTGAATTTCATAACAATAAAATTTTGAAAAAAAAAAGTTTTTTCTCCCAATTTATTCATATTAACAAAGAAAAAAAGAGAAAAAGAATTACATCAAGTCTCTTATTACTTTTTTTTTTGCTTGAATTATTTAAATTTTTATTTTCAAACTAATGTTTCAAAATTTAATTCCCAAATCATCTACATTAAAATTCTTCTTTCTGCTTTTCACTTCCTTTTTTTTTTTATACAATTTCTGTACAGCCGGACTTAAGATAACCTTATTCGTATGAATCGGTAACGGCATCCGGTTGATTATTGTACGTGGTGCCGGTTTTGGTGATGTTTCATTTTCTTCACCAGACTCTGTCAGCATTTGAACATGATGACGTCGTGCTGTTCCTCTCGGTACTTCATCATCAAATTCAGGACGTTGTTGGTGCTGAGGTATCGTATCATTATCATTATTACTGTTTAATCTTATTCATTATTGTTTTTCCTTATTATTATTCATCGTTATTACTCAATATTATTATTACTATTAATTATTATTACTTATCAATATTATTTATTTTTTTACTCAATATTATTATTACTGTTAATTATTATTACTTATGAAAATTATTTATTTTTTTGACTTTTATTTATTTTTTTACTCAATATTATTATTACTGTTAATTATTATTACTTATGAAAATTATTTATTTTTTTGACCTTTATTTATTTTTTTACTCAATATTATTATTACTGTTAATTATTATTATTTATCAATATTATTTATTTTTTTGACTTTTGTTTTTTTTTTCATTTATTCATTTATTTATTTTATTTATTTATTTATCTATTTATTTATTTATTTATTTATTTTTTTTTTTTGAGAATTTATCGTACTAGAAATAGCCATATCACATGTTGCAAGATTAAGATAAATAATTGACGAAGAAAAAAAGAATAATGGAAAATTTTTTTTTTTTTTACATGCCATAGCTTAGTGAGAGATTTAATAAACGAAAATTAGTTAATTTTATTTCTTTTTCTTTTTTTTTCCTTTTTTTTAAAAAATAATTCTATAATGTTTATAATACTAGCTAATAGTTTTTTTTTTCTGCAAAATAATTTATTAAAAATTAATTATTGCAATTGAAAGAATGCAATGTGCATGTTGCATATACTATAAAATAAACTAACAGAAACTGCAAAAATATTATTAAAAGAAAAAAAAAATTAATTAATATTTAAATGAAATGCAAGACTTACTTTTCCATGAATTCTTCGTAATCCATCATTTTCCAATTCAACAACTGTTCTTAATGATTTTTTTCCATTTATGATCTCATCATCATGCATCATACTGCCATTATTTGCATTCTTTATTGCAGAACTACCATAAATATTCTGTGAAAATAAAATTTAGAAACAAAAAATTTATTCCTTTTCCAAAATTCACTTTTACGAAATCAAATTTTTTCAAGTAATTCTTTGTTCAAATTTTTATTTAATTTCTTTGCATCTTTTTCGTTTTTTTTGCANATTTTTTCAAGTAATTCTTTGTTCAAATTTTTATTTAATTTCTTTGCATCTTTTCCGTTTTTTTTGCAGTTTACAATGATTAAATTAAAATTTGAAAACTTTTTTTCTTTTTTTTTTTTTTCAACAAAAGCAAACATTCTAATGATATAGACTAGAAATGAATAAATAAATAAAGACATCTAATATGGAAATTTCGTAAGTATCGATAGTTAGTAGCATAATTTAATAAAAATGAATAAATAAATGTAAGGAATAGGAAAGAAAAATTGATACCAATTTTGCAAAACTGTTATTGGAAACAATTTCGTTGCTACCGGCAGTTCCGGTTGTGATTTCCGTTTCCGGTATTGGTACCAATCGTGGTAATGGTGATGGTGAACGTGGTGGTTGTGAACGAAAATACGGTTGTGTTCGTCGTAATGGTGGATTTGGATGTGCTGTTGATGCAGTTATACTCCCGCCTGATAATTTACCTGAAAATTTTTTAACAGTTTCAATATTTAATTGTGAACTTTTCAGAGAGAAAAAAAAAAAAGTGACAAAAATAAGCGAGAAAGGATCAGAGAAAGAACGAAAGAAGGTTTAATAAGGAAGTCAAATTTTTTGACCCCATTAAAGAAATCAAAAAATGATGAAAAAATGTAGGAGTATTGTTGAGCAATTTGATGGAAAGAGAAAAAGAAAAATTATTTTAAACTTCATCAGAAGAATTTGACTTTTAACAGAAAAAAAAAAAGCAATACTCAAAATGAATGATATGCACAAAATGAAATCCATTTGAAGTTTACTAAAAAAAATAATAGTTTTAAAAACTTGAAATTTACCGATTAATTATTATTAGATTCGAAACATTTTATTTAGTATAGTACTTTTGATGAAAAGCTGTCGACAGTGTAGGAGTTGTACGGAATGAAATTGATTTTTTAAATTAAAATTTGAAATTTTCTCCAAACATTATATTTTTAAATAGCCAAAATCCAATAAGTAAACTTGATTCGCATAACAAAATTAGCAAGAAATGATAATTTTAATTAAATTTTAAAATGTAAAAACCTGAATGGGGCACTTCTCGTATCGTTGTATCATAGTAACAATTCTCATCTGTTTCAACTGGACCAAACTGATTTCTGTTGTAGGCCAGCTGATCCGATTCCGGTTGATTTTGATCCTATAATTTGCCATATCTAATTATTATATTACTTTTTCTTTCAACATAAACTATCTTTAAAGCATTAAATTAATTAAGGCACAAATAATTGGCTCAACAAAAATTAATTACTTTTTCTTTGTAATGCAAATTTTTGCTTGTTAACGGCGGACTTTTTAAACATTCATTTGTTCTTGGATCCACGGGTCCAACGTATCTGCAAATTTTTCTTTTACTTTAGAAAAATAAAACAATAAATTTTTGACATAAGCAATTTCTAAAAAGGCATTTACATCAAAAAAACAACTTTTGATAACTCTGAATATACATAACTTTTCGTGACTTTAACTGCACATGTGTATAAATTAGTTAACATATAAAGAAATGTATTTATTTACTTATCTATTGACTTAATTAATTTATATTTATACAATAATAACAGCAATGACACATTAATCTGTGGATAAATTTTTAATAATAACTATAGCATTAAGTTAATTATGCATACTTCAATAAATGATATCTAATTAATATATATCCATAATAATATCACATTAATCAATTAATATTTAATTTGTTTAAATGTTTAATTAATATATGTATATTTATAATAATAATATTATCATTAATTTATGATATTCAAAAGTAGCCACCGAGCTTTGGTAGAAGTTGGTAGTATTTGACCAACACGACTTTTCTCGTCCAAATTTGTGGGCGATTGTGCTGTTTCGGGAAGTGGCGAAGAACGCTAAAAATGAATTTTTGTATTTTCAATAAAAAAAAAAAAAAAAAAAAAAGGGAAAATCTCCAAGAAATGAACGAAAAGATTATTATTTTATGTCTCAAAATCATTATTTTTTTTTTATTAAGTTCAATAACTTGGACAATTGTATTTATTGACTAATGAATCTAGGAAAATTAATCGCTAAATCTTAGATCAAATTGCATGACAATTAATTGAACAATAACAAAAAAAGAAAAATGAATAAAAACTTACAATTATCATTGTAGTTGATGAGCATGATAAGTCATCAGGATTATGCTGAAAACAGAGAGCAAATAGTGGAAATGATAAAAAATTTTTTGAAGTAAATTATAGTTTGATTGAAAAAACTTCAATTTTTTTATGATAATATCTGGAAAATTTCATGAAATTAGAAGTTTATGCATAAATTTGAAGCAAGAGATAGAATCTAACTTATACAAATAAATGAATTAATTATTAAGTTGTCTTCCTCTTTTCGTCATCCTGATACTAATTCTTTAACCAATTATCAGCTCATAAATCTGATATTAACTCATTAACTTGATGTCAAACCATGCATTAGGTGTTAATTCATCTATCTGCTACTAGCCTACAAAATCCAATATTAATTTATTTGCCTGGTATCAACCAATGTATTTGATTTTAATTCGTTAACTTGAATTAACCTGATATCAAATTATCAACCCTGATGTTAAAAGTTCCTTAGTATGGAGAAGTAATGCAATTTAATGATAATAACTTGTAAAGAATTAACATGAAACGATTGATTCAATAAATCAAAGAACTGATATGAATGAATGACTGAAATTTTCTAATCAATTTTTAAGTGATTTAAAAGTTGCTATATTCTGGATGTAAACGTCAATGAACTGCTGAAAACTGCTTCATTTTGATATTCGGAATTACATTTTGAGAAGTAATTGTACCAAAAAAAAATTTTTTTTGAAGATTAAAAAGGACCTCATCATAGATAATACCATTCCTATACGTATTTGACGTCATAGTTCCATTGCCATACGTATTCGACGTCATAGTATCATTGCCATACGTATTCGACGTCATAGTGCTGTTTTCATACGTTTTGTTTATTGTAAAATTGTTGCCATACTGATGAAATGGTGTATTGTAGTTGTATGAAACAGGTATCGGTGATAAGGTACGATCATCCGAATGTAGAATATCACTAGCAGTTATGGATTTTCTTAAAACTGATAAGGTTATGAAAGAAAAAGAAGAAAATTTTTATTCCATAAACTGATATGATTATGAAGAACGAAAAATCAATCTGAATGAATTATTGATAAATTCATATCGGAATATGATAACTTATTGAGCGGAATAATATTACATATATAATAAAGTAATTCATTCTGTAGAATTTTTCTTACTGGCGCTTTATCATTCTAACTGATAGGAGCAAGAAGTTTTTAATCGGTTTAAAAATTCTCTTTTTTTTTTTTCTCTCTCTTATGTTATATTATCATTTTAAGAAGTTTGTATTATTTATTTTGAACATAAATTTTTGATAATTTCATTTTCATCACAATTTTTATGACATCAAAATATTTTCATCTTCTTTTTTTTTTTATCACTTTCTTCCAAATAATTAATTTAACATTTATCATATGATTTTATAATATCAACAATATTATAATATTACATACTAATAAATAAACAAACAAACTTTATCGGCATAGGAGATAAACATGCTGTAACAGTTGTTGTTGGTGTTGGTGACATACACATCATCTAAAAAATGCCATTCATACAAAAGGATTAATTTCTTGAAAAAATTTCACTGATTGAAATGTAAAATTATTAAAATTAGGAATAATAATGATTAAAATATAATCAAATATGACTATCACATATTGATAACATTTCAATGACTTATTTGAATCATTCATTTCATTCAATATAATAATCAGTTAATTGTTAAATTATTTTGAATTCAATAAAACTTTTAGATTATTTTGCAATCGTTTGATGTCTGAAAGGGAAAATTTTTATTTTATTTGTTTCTTCTTTTAATCATTAAAATAAACATAAATGACTAACTAATTTTTAGCTGACAATGTTTTATTATTTCCTGCATATTTCACAGAAATGACAAGATTTGTTAATTATAGGCGCAAAATCAAATGATGATAAATGGATTAATATCAAGGAATAATATCAAGAAATAATTGTATAATTTAATTTTAACAATTTAATTAAATAATGTTACAAAACAATTACAATATTTTAGATTAATTATATTTTGATAACGAATATTAGTTAAACTAACCGGTACCATAACCGGCATAACCGGTGATAATGTATTAGTAAAGGTGCCATCAGTTAAACTACTATTACTATACAAATGTTGTTGTTGTTGCTGCTGCTGTTGTTGGTGTTGTTGTTGATTTGAGGAAAGCATTCTTCCTAAATTCAGCAAATTATTTCATAACATTTGGAGAAATCACGAATGAAAATAAGAACGGTAAAAAAAAAAATATTAATGGAGCAAATTACCTTCTACAGGTAGCATTAACATCATTGCTTGTGTTGCATAATTAACTGTTGTCGTCATACATTGCTGTGATTGCTAAAACAATTAATTAGCAAATGAAATCAATGTTTTGTTTAAAATAATTTTTTTTTTTTAGGAAANAGCAAATTACCTTCTACAGGTAGCATTAACATCATTGCTTGTGTTGCATAATTAACTGTTGTCGTCATACATTGCTGTGATTGCTAAAACAATTAATTAGCAAATGAAATCAATAAAAATAATTTTTATTTTTTAGGAAAAAAAGGAAAGAAAAATCTAGAATTATTCGGAAAATAATCATTTAAAAAAGAGGAAGAAAGAAAGATGGAATAAAATAAAAATGCTAGCCGATTGTATAGTTTCATTTGTATCAGTAGCAATTGTTCCTTTAATTGTATCTTTAATCATTGCAGCATTCAAACGGCTATCATCAGTTCGTTCCAATTCATTTGCTGGTAATACCTAAAAATTTTTAAATTTTTACTTAAGAAACGACAAATTTCGAATAAAAATTGAATTTTTAATGTTGCAACTATGAAATTATTAAAAATATCGAATTTAATGTAATTAGCGTTATCATTATTCAACGAAACTTATATATATATATA
>RCAB01000750.1:0-22124 GCA_003640385.1 Setaria digitata | reverse complement strand
GAAATTCTTTATTTTGGAAGTTGAAAAACAAGAAACTATACACCTGCTATCTTGACTTCCATAACCGGAACTATAAATACTTTCATCTAGACTTTTAATACGAAATCCCGCCGGTCGATCCATCGATGCATACATCAGTTCGTTGGTAGGTCGCCGTAAATGATAGGTAATAGTCTGAATTAATGGGCGGCTGCGTGAAACCCATGGATTTGTACGTATATTCTGTAACAACGACTTGAAGAGTTTCAGTGGATAGATTGTTGTGTGAATAGATAGGTAGGAAAACTATTTAATATGCTCATTCTCCTTCGCTTTATTACTTTAAATTGAATCAGGTCAAGTCATAGCACTCAGCTTCTTTTAGTTCTATTTAATCGCCCATTCCTCCTAGAAGCTTAACTCATAAGCCGCTAGACAAATATGAGCCTAAGTTTAACAATTTATTTAGAAATATAATTTAATCAATGGAAACTACAAAAACATACCTTTCGTCCAGAGTCACCTGGTGTGGAAAATGATTGCAAGAAAGATGCGGTAAGCTTAGAATTGTCGCAACATGAGTTAGTCACCGCTTCTTGCCTGTTCCAAGAAGTCGGCATTATTACTGCAATGGAAAATAGGAATATCCTGTTAATTTGTCTACCTCAACAGCCAAAGATTGAGTTTATGCCTTTCACACTTCACATTAGACCGATAATAGCTGGTTGAAACTTAACGGAAAAACTTGTCAGATTTTGTATAAAATTATTCTCAGTCATGTATCAACAGAATTCCTGTTTATCCTGAAAAGTAACAGACAAATTTGTAATCGCATTTCCGGAAAACCTTCATTTTAAGATGCGGAATTCTATGAGCCTACAAATATCCATCAGCTGAGGAAAATGCAAATGCGACCAACCATGCGGCTGATCGTTAACGACCAGAGATTGCGACAGGACATTAGCAGAATGGTCTCGATGATAACTCTGTATGGCACTGACGCTGTAATGAAGTCGTGGTGCTGCTGATTTGGACTGGCGTTTATGCAGATGTGACCTCGAGCTACAATTCTCTGGCCGACTGGCGGATCCACGACGTCGGATGGGTAACTGCTCAAACCATGTACTGAGACGTTGCATTAAACCAAACTCTGCAATATGAAAATTAATTAGAAATTGTCAGTGGAAATGAACGTTCACTTATACTTCCGGCTAAAGCAAAGATACTTGGAGTAAGAACTTTCCAGAAAGCATACATTAAGTTCTCAACACTTAAGCCTTGAACGATGCTTAAAATATTCATCTGGCTGAGTAATTAATAAACTTAAATGTAACTTATTGTGTTCTAAAATTAATTGAGTAGATTATATAAAAGAATGGATCTTCACTCATATCTCTCCGTTTTGGTAACAATTTTTCTTTTTCCCAATAAAAATTAGATTAGTCGTTGGTTTTAGAGCTAAATCTGGCCAGGCGAGCCAGTAGCTTATGGAACTGGACCCTAATTGGAAAATGTCCTCATCGCTCCACTAATAAGTTATTCTGGAGCTGTTGGACGATGAATTTAATGTTGTTAAATGCATTGGGCCTGGGATTACGTTATGGCGATTTCCTATTGAGAGGGGGATGGTGAAGGGTAGTAAGAAGAAGCCAAGCCTCGCGCTGATTGGAATTATACTGCTA
Organism: Setaria digitata; assembly: GCA_003640385.1. Lineage (NCBI taxonomy): Eukaryota > Metazoa > Nematoda > Chromadorea > Rhabditida > Setariidae > Setaria > Setaria digitata. The sequence goes on along the minus strand of RCAB01000750.1, from coordinate 20,463 downwards.
GTTTCCGATGAACTAGCCTAGTCATGAAATATTTGTACAACACTTCCTTTACTGCGACGTGTCTTCCTGATCACCCACTTCAATTCCCAAATTATAAGGAGACAATGATGGTCTGATTAAAACACAATGTGCATTCGTCATCCCATGCCACTCGCCTATCATTTCAAAACCTCAGATGGAGCAGCAAACCAAATAAGAGAAAGTAAGAACTGGGCTGCAAATCATACAAAATTCCTCATATTCGGTCAGCTGAAAATTTCTCTCTTAAGTTCCATTTTCTAAGTTAGCGTTCTTAGAATTATAGTGAAGGAGAACATAGTTTGGAAGGAATGAGTTAAAATGCTTATAACCGAAGCTAAAGCGCAATTGCGAAGCAGTAAATCTATCTTAGAAATAAATTTTCGAATGAAACAGTGAATTCTTTGAACTTTCCAGTAAGAAATTTTCATGGAAACCCCGAAATGATGTGACGATATATAGGTTAAATTAGAGAGGACCGAACATAAAAAGTGATACTGTACTGAAAAAAACCGATCAACTCGAGAACATAACATGGCCTTCAGTTGAAGTATAAACTGAAATCAACGTGCAATGAACAGTCCATCGAATAAATCAATGCCTGATGGGAAATTTTTACAAGAAATTTCTCTGAAGATGGCAATAAATATGAAAAGGAAATAAAGTCGGGAGTGATGTCGCAAGTGAATGAATTTTTGACAGTAGTCATCATGCAGTAACTGTTTAATTACTTTTATTTTTTTATTCCTATCTTCTGTAGCTTTTATCTGCTACAATTTTGAATAGCACCGTTAATTTACTTAATATTATCCTTATTAAAGGCTTTAGTGCTTCCTCATAGTGGCTGTGAAAAAACGGTCGTTACTTTGACTAACGCTGCAATAATTGGTCGAATGAAACATAATTTGTCAAATTATTAATTGACAAACTTTTTACTTCCATTGCTCCTTTGGAGAGTGCTCTACCCATCGTTATGATTATGAGCAGGAATACAAGAAAGAAGCAAAAAATTTTCCACTGTTCTGGGACATACATCGTAGTGCACTAGAATATGAAATGAACGATATTTAGCATCTAAATTTTATCAGTTATCAGCAAAGATTGTTCGCATTAATTAATTAGTATAATGGTGACATTTATTTATGAAAGTATCAAGATGAACCAAAGAATGAAATTCGGCATACAGCTGGAATTACAGTAACATTTCCTAGCAGTGATTAAATTAAATCATTTGATTGAAACAATTTACAAATAATTTTGCTAGGCTCAGCACATTGAATAGAAATATTCTACTTTTAGTCATCTAAAAGTTTGAGAAATTCAGCATCTTTCGTTCAAGTTGTTATTTTTTAAGAAATTAAAATAAAAGAAAAAAGAAAAGCTTAAAAGAGGAATAGAAAAGAAGCTTATAAAAATTAAAGAATGGAACAATAATAATGATTAAAAGGAATGGATCCTTCAGATGGCCAATCATAACTATTACCATCCGAAAACCTTCACTACTATTATGGCTATTTTACCATACATTCCATACTTGCTTATAAATGTCCATTCAAATTTTCATATTGGTAATTCTTTCAATGCTTTCATTTTCCTTTCTCCTTCTAGTCGTAAAGCTTTTAAGTATCATAAAACTATGCAAATACTTCTAAATTATATGCCATTTCAGTTACTGCTTTAATATTGTTGCCATCTTCAGTAGAGATGATCATCGTACAGAACGCTCACTGGATTATGAGATGATTCAGAAATACAAGTTTTTTTCATTAAAATAAAAATGTCATGGAAAGCTTTGAATTCTATCCAGTTTTTGAATTTTTATCACAGCCTTAGTAATATCTATCCTTTTCTCAGAAGCGGTTTGTAAGAGAATTTATCGCTCTTTTTTTCTTTAAAATTGTGAAACCTTACAAAGTATTTCAATACCAAATCAGTTTTTTTCTGCTCTGAATCAGAACCTCAAAACTAGAATGAGTTTATGGAAATTTCCTTTTCGAAAAGTTCTATTCTAAAGCTGAATTTCGACTAAGTGCTCCATATGCACGGATGTATGTATGTTTGACCACATATGTTGAAAATGAATAGTTGTGTTTGTGGGCATTGATTTCAGAAATCTTTTTTAACATTTTTATAGAAGTCAGTAAACCGTAATAAATTAGCATTCTTTGATGGTCTCAGTCTAATATTAAATCATTCACTTATTTCTGCTATTTGTAACCTTAAACAAAAATCTTTTTTTCCGAAGTATAAAAAAGATATTCTCGACAAATTTTGCATCATCTCAGTGGTAGTATACACCGTCTGACGACAAAAAAAAAACTGCAAAATAAGATAACTGCACATTTCACTGCGTCTTGAAATTTAAAAGGTTTTTTTTTTAAAGATTGTCAAAGGCATTGTATTAAACTAAATAAATCACAACGATGAGAGAAACTAAAAAATGAATGTGCCCATTACAACCATTTCATGCAGTAATTAATCAAAATTGGGAAACTGTTTGTTTGCATTTGACATAATTGACATTTTTGGACACGTTCAAAAGTAACATTCTTTGTTGTGGAAAGACTTTCTTGCAAGCATCAAAATTAGCTTGAAAACTCATTCAGTTAAGAGTCAATTATGTGATGATGCATTTCCCCAAGGAACAATTTGCTGTGCTAAGTTTTATTAGCTATATTTGCTAGTTCATATTGGTCAGCAAATCTATTTTCTTTCAGACAGTGAACAACTAAGCGAGACTTTAAGCAACTTAACGAGCTTATTGCGAATTACGACCTAGAAAAATTAGGCCACAACTCGTGAGTAAAGCAAAACCAATAGATTTCCTTCTGTATCTGATCCTTTTGCTTGATTTTCTCACTCCGACAAATTTAACCGTGAAACCACTTTATTAGAAAAACGAGCCAAGTTCACTGCTTAAGTAATTCATTCATCTCAAGTCATCAACTAACACGTGTAAATAACATTCTGATAAACTTTTCTCTTTTTGATAGTTCAGAAAGTATATTGAAAAGATTTTTCCGCAAAAAAGTAAAAAGACCATTGTTCCATCCGCTACTACTTTGGGAGAAATGACAGAAGCGCATATTGGTACTGAACTGATTGACAGTTTCATTTCCACGCAAGCATAAAATGTTTCAAAAAATATATATATACTTAGCCATAAAAGGATAAACGACAAACTCCAATCGGCACCTGAATGTGCATCCAATAGTGAGGAGTTCCAAGGGCTAGACCTTAAATATTTTAAATTTTCATTTCTCCAGAGAATGATGATCAAGTAATGCAAAGAGGAACGAAGGAATGGAAGCAGATGTGAAGAGGGTGAATTTAAAATTCCCACATTTTCCCCTCTCTTGGAGCATTAATCGCATGATGAGGGAACACTTTGATCATGCATATTCTTTAAAATATTGAGTTATGCTTAATTCTCAAATAAATGAAGAGCTGAAAAGATTTTTTTGAAAACTAAAATTAAATATTTATTCTACAAAAACAAATGAAATAAACTGGGTTGTACTTAGTGCTGAACTGCGAGTTGAGAAACGGAAGAACCTGTTTGTTTTAAATTCTCATTTCCAAAAATATTCAAGCATGAAACTGAAAGAACTGCTTGTTATGTGGCTCAGTGTTAAGTAAGCACTTCAATTTGTGGCATAGTTTAAAACTTTATTACTTAGAAATTTTTCGCCAAAATTTGATTTGGAAGAAATTGTATCTATTTAAGTAAAATCCGATAACTCATGCTAAATCATTAAATCATCTCCACTGAGATAAATGTAGAATAGCTTATTTCAAAATTTCTCAGCTTTTGAGAGAAATATTTATAAAAGCCAATTACTAGAAAAAAGATCGTAGCTGCACATGAAACGAAAGCAATACTGATATACTGATCGTAGAAGCAACGATGAGAATATGATGGCTTAGGATACCGAGAAGAAACATATTTTCAGATTCCAGAGATGTAAGTGACGCTTAAGTTGGATAAAGTTAAACTTATCGACTGATATACGCATGCCAATTACGCGTGTGATAAAAATGTGTGTTTGCATGACAGAACCAAACAATACTTCTAAAAGTTATTCCAGTAGTTAGATTCCGACACGCTACAATTACTGCATAATAATTTGAATGAAAGTTTTATAACTTGAGTATGCGGATCATATGGATAACCAAGATGCATTTAAAACTTGATACTGTAAATAGGGTGAAAGAATGATTCAAGCAGTAAAGTCTATCTAGATTAAACTAATTAAGGAACTCAAAAATGTAGGTCATTTGGACAGCTAGTGTTATTTAGGGAGAAAAATGATATGGAAGCAAATACATTTTGAGTTCCCTTGTGATAAATAAGCATTTAAGAGAAGTGCGGGCAGAATAAAGTTAACACACAATAGCATGGAAGCTCGAAGTTCTAAAAATTGGCTTTCATACATAGCTAATTTATCGTTGAGTACTGGTCTTCCACAAATTAATTTAGGCCAGTGTTGAATAGAATGGTACAGCAGTTGAGTACCATGCTCGTCCTAGCATAGTTATTTACCTGCCTGCTCACACTTCTTCGTAGATATTTCAACTATACTACTTGGGATATTTAGTCAATTTACTACAAGGCCAAATCGCACATCTGTCGTCTAATCTTTTCCTAACTTCCTTTAATTATTTGCTACCACCAAAACAGTACTGTTTCTCAATCATTTCATAATTTTTTTGCTCCGTAACGCCGCAATTGATCTTTTCGAAAGTATAATCAGTACTGAAACGTAAAATTTAGACAAATCAATCAGGTCTTGATAAATAAGATAGGCTTGCCAATTTCGACTTCTGTCTCAAAAAAATTTTTTTTGAAATATATTTTGTCTAGCAGTTGCAAATGACCCACCTGCAATTAATTCGTCGTTATGCTCTCAGAAATTTAGAAGATAGAGGTGCCACTCAATTTCTCAAGCATTAAGCCAACAATTGCATCTTCTCGACCTCAGAAACCTTCCTAGTGTGAGAGACGCTGGAGAACGTCTTCTTGTCTGACGGATATATGAAAATGTCATGAATTTCATAAGGAATAGACTCTTCCTTCTCTTTCTGAATCGTTTGGGAGTTTAAGCAAGTGCAAATTTGTGAAGTGTGACAGTGACAGGAAGAGGGGAAATATTCGGAAGGATAGGGGCAGTGAGGAAGATTCAATCAGTACTAATCAAGCCTCGTCGTCCCTCAGGACTTCAACAAATAAGCAGTTTTCATACGCTGTACTTGCTAATTCAATATGTGCCTCCGCTTGGATATCTTTAAGAGTAGGTGACTCATCGCTCAGAAATCTGGGATCTCAATTCGGAAGTCCTGTCCCGAAACTGGTGAAGAAAGGGACCCATTTCAGTCGAGATACCACAACGTTGGACGACTTTTTTCCGAACAACTTTTTTAATAATATCACTTTTCCAGAACGATTTCTTCCCATATCGCTTCGAATTTCAAACATGAATTTTAATAGCGTGACCAGGATTAATTAATTTTATTTCAAATTAACCTACCAGTCCCAGTTATACACATTCACTATTAAATTAAATTTTAATCGTAATCATTACGATTAAAATTTAAATTGAAAAAGATGAAAATATTTAAATTTCTATTTAAAATGGCTAAAATTAAAAATACAAGCCTAAAAGTAAATTAGCTTTTCCATTGCGAAAATATATTGTTACTGGGGCATCACATAAGTGTTCTAAAAATGACAAAGGACAGGATATGGCTTATTTAGCTACCTCGACGAAAGCTAATTGATAAGAAATATGAAATGAGGATGAGTATGAGAAAAAGAAAAGAAAATGAGTACAAAAGTAGTGCAAGCAAAGGAAAGAAGCCTAAATTTTTAAGAATCAATCAGATATCCCATACACCTTCCATTAAGAACAATATGATAGAATAACTTGGCAATTAAGTGCTGATATCTAGAGCCTTCTTCATCAGTGTCAGCTTGGCATTTCCATTGCAGACAACAGACACATTGTATTGAATTTATAAGCAATTTTGGTATTTGGTGTAAACAAAAAACAAAAATTAATGGACCAGCCTTGTTTTTAGTCTAGATTTGGATAGCCTGATCTTAAAATTTCAGAAGATATGGAGAACAGTTTATTCTCCTCCCTTTTCCATTACTGAAGCTATTTCCATTGGCTACTTTTCACTAACATTAACTTTTCAGTGAAAGCATTGTTAATGCCACTCTGATAGCATAACTTGTCCCCAAAGGTAATAAGACATCTCAATAGCCAGTAGAACCTCTAAGATCTTTTTCATCACATTAAAGAATACTTCCACACTGCTAAGCAAATCGCACTGTCGCAATTTCACTTCTCATACGCTTGTAATATCTACTGAATTTTAAGAGTGATTTATTCCTACTAGAATTCCATACAGTTCATTAGAATCTAAATGAGTAACAGAGAAGAAGCAATAGGAAACATCCGAGCTTTGCAAAATTGTAGGAGAGTTCTTTGTGAGATAAGAAGAGTAGATAGATATAAAGAAATATGGCAGTCCAAAGGATTTTAGAATTTTCTTCCCAAAAATAAATTAACCTAAATTAGATTAGGATAGAACTAAAATAACTAAACGAAGAAAATTCACTAAGAAGTAAAGTAACTTTAGTGAAATGAATTGATTCAACAAGCAAATAGAAGAACAAATACAATGGTGGAATGAATGTACTGACAGCATCAAAAAAGGAAATTAACCTTAGAGGCCTCCAAAATCATTATTTTTTGATGTTCAATTAAAATTTTCTTTGATAAGAGATAATCACTCTCGAAATAGCGACATTTTACGACATTTAAAGTAAGCTAATAATTCACCACCACCTTGTTGAGTCCTATTTCAAAAATATGGTTATTTCAAAAAAATAACTGTTTCTAATTATCACAGTTGCAGAGGAATAATTTAAAGAGATATTTATAAAAAGATGAGAAATGTGGAACGTATTTTACATTCGGATTAATGACCAATCTGTAAAATTTAAAAAAATGGATGAAATAACAGCAAGGAGTAGTAATTAAGCACTTAAAATGGAGTAAGTGGACTCTCGAATGCGGTCGGCCGTAAATTAGGTCCATTATCACATTAAAGCTTGGAAGAAAATTTTTACACTTAACCTGAAAACTTTTACATTTCATAAGCAATGTCGAGCAGCATCCCTGTTTGTTGAGATGTAAAGAAAAAGAATTTTGAGCTATACCAATGAAAGTTTAGATAAAAGACTGGCAATCAGCATTTTGAAGTTTCAAATTGAAAGTAACAACATATATCTAAAGAATAATTCCAAATTTAAATATGCAGCCGTTCAAAAATATGCGATAAGAAGAGGAATAGTGAGGCAATACGAGAAAAATTCCTCCTTTTTCCTTTTTTCAATAACAACTTTCTCTAAAAACCACTCAGCTCCAAAGAAATAAAAGACTAACTCAAGTCAGACTGATTTCATCCTTCTCTCCTTTTAAATATGCAAGCACTATTTTCATAAATTGCCACATTTCCCATTTTCAGTCATTACTAACCTATTCCGCTTTAATGATAAATTTTGATTTTCCAGATCTTAGCAACAGATAGCATAAATTAGAATCCAACTCCTGTAGAGAAGGACCGCAAAAAGAGAAGTGTTTTAGAAGGCTTCCTAACTTTGCTTCAGTTTAAACTTGATGTTCCATTAAAAAAAATAATTGTAATTGATAACTAACTTTTCTTTTTCTCACCATGCATTTCCTTCACTTTGGTTGAGCCTTTCCTTAATATCAGTTCATATCATCGTCATCAAAAGAGATTTCAAAAGTATTGTTGTTTACCGGAAATTAACAACCGATGCTGACAGCTCCGGAATGTGTTTTTCAACAATCACAATTGATCAGCTGTTTCCACTGTTTAAATCGAAGTTTAAATTAATTGTCCTGAAAAATGGAAAAATTGTTGTTGGAAATGGTGTAATAAAAATAATTATGGGTTTAGGCAGTTTAGCATATAAATATGTTAAAGGATTAATAGAAATATGAGAAGACAAAGGTGTTGGAGAAAATTTTAAGCATCTTCGTTATAGGATCTTGAACGAAAGCTTTTGCAGAATTTTTTGGAACTTTTGTAAGAATTTCAAATTTCTCATGAATTGGTTTGTATGACAGAAATTACGGAATGAATCAACTAAAGAATTTTTTATTTTTCTTCTAGGCACGCTTTTCTATAATTTCTTCACTTTTCTATAATATTAGAGTTTTTCATTGTAATATTGAAGATATATCTTTTCCATTTCCAATATTTTATTAAAGAATCTTTGAAAACTCTGGAACTTTGGTTGTTTGTAACAAAATTCATTATACCACCAATTATTTTTTTATAGCCTTCTTTATAAATTTAAGATTTAAATATTGAGAATATACGGTAGTATCTGAAAACGGCATAAGTGAATATTTCTTCCTGCTCTTACGACTCATCTTTGTGATAAGTAATAATGTACTCCCAGGAGATAAGATTAAAATGAAGAATATCGAGAAAGTTAACGTATTTATTCTCTTAAACTAGATAATAATCAGCAGTAGTATTAAATCAAGAAAAGGAAAACAGAGATTAACTTGCAGTCTATCAAATTCTGACGAAAATCTAGAAATGCTATTTCGGGAAACATATGATCACAACATACTATTCAACATTATATTCTTATTTTTGATTTCAGGCTAAAAGCATAAGAAATATTACTTTCTGTTAGCTCTTATTCAAAATGTTGGTTAAACTTAATTTAAAGTCTTTGAGTGAGAAAGTCCTAAACCTTTTTTTTCTTCTTGAGAGAACAGATTAGAAATAAGAAAAACTAATGACTGTTTTAAACAAATCCCGGTTAAATGTCAAAATACTTCTGCAATTTAGTGCTACTTTTATATCCTCCGTTTCGAATGAAATTAAACTGAACTATATGAAATAAATTTGACATAACCATACTTTACTAAGCTCTTTTGAAAGTAGTGACTAGATAAAATAAGTCATTTATTTCCTTTTTTAAAAGTAGCTTCAACAATATCAGCACTGTTTTTGCATGGCACAATCATTTTAACAGTCTGCGCATATTAAAGTCTTATAGAACAAAAATGCGAAAGAGCTTGCGATGGATTCTGGATTTTGAGATGTTGACGGATGAACAGTGAGAAAGAAGCCAATCTCACCTTCTGTAAATCAACAACTGAGACAGAAAGCGAAGAATCGTACTGAGGGCATTGCTTCTGAAAAATCTGATGGACTAATGGGAATAGCATGTCTTTGCCAGTCCTCAAAACCCGAAAATCTCATCATTTAAAAAAAGAAATGCTAATATTTGTAAAATTTTATAAGTGTAAGAACAATATACGACTGAGTATAATAGTTTGTGAGTCACACCTGTAATAGGACTAGAACCTTCTACCGTCATTTTTGCAAGTATCAACTGCATGAGCAAGGGGAAGTTGATACCGCAACATATTTACCCATTTATTGGAAAGTTTATAAATTATGAGTTTTAAAAGTTCAGAGTGAAATTAATGGGAAGAACCTTTGTGCTACTTCGAAATGAAATGTATTTTTTTAAGTAAAAGATAGCAGAAAGTATTTAAAAAATGTACAAACACTAGTTTATGAATGAGTTGAGCAAATGTTCTCAGATCTTTTTAATTTTTCAAAAACTAATAAAATAAGACTGCATGAAATAAATGAATTGAATGGACATCGAATGATTCATACAGCTAGGTTTTTTTATAATTGAAAAAACTGCTTATTGATTATCTAGCCATTCAGGAGGAACTCATTTCACTAGCACTACTGGCTGAAATGATACAGCAAGTGATAAGTGAGTGCAACAAAGATAAGTAGTACTAATAGTGGTTCCAATCACACACATGATAAGAATATAATTTGAGGTGATGGAATGTTTTTGAGAGGAGTGGGAACTGGTTTGTAATTTGTAAACCTAGTGACTAATTTCTCCAATAAAGACGAGGGTCAATTCACGGTGTGAAAGGTTGAATCCAGGATAGGGTGAATAAGGAAGTTAATTTCTGGAGACGATTCAGAACTCTGCGAACAGGAGGATTCACTTCTGGGCCACTGTTGTGGATTCTGTGGAAAGGAGGATGTTGTGGAGCGATCAGTCGGTTCACGTTTCACAGTTATACGTGTTGCAGTAGCACATTGCACTGTACTTGCAGACAATCTCGTTGCAGTCTGCGCCTCTTTCATGATAGAAGTGGAAGGAAGTGAAGCGGAAGCTTTAATGTGATAATGGACCTAATTTACGGCCGACCGCATTCGAGAGTCCACTTATTCCATTTTAAGTGCTTAATTACTACTCCTTGCTGTTATTTCATCCATTTTTTTAAATTTGCCTTTAATTTTGACTTATAATTGAGTCTTCAACAAAAACACTAACGCTTCATTCTTATCAAATTCATTTTAAATATCTCTCCAATCAGTATCCCAACCATTTTCGCCAGGTAATATTGAATGGGGTCAAGCAAACAGAATAAATGCGAAATTTAAGAAATCAATCATTTCATATTAATTTCTATGTAGATTAATGTCCATTCGAAAATAGACTCAAGAATTCTAAATTACCGCTTCATGTATAAAGACTGATAACTGTCGCAGACGTTGATGTTAAAGCCCATCACTTTTTTCTCACTACCACTTGCAAGAATAATCCATGAATAATTGAGGAATTCCAGTGAGTTATTAATTTGTGGGTCATCAGAACTTATACAATCTTTCTACACTTAAATAGGTGACAATGCAAATAACTATGTCGTGAATTCATCACAGAAAATTTGCATCAGCAGAAATGAATTTACAATTAAATTCTCTGTGAAGATAATTGATAATTAAAACAAATAAACAGCTGTGAGAGGCTTTTGAAAGTCCCATAGCTTCCGAACCCTATATGTTCGGGGAATACGAAACTTCTTAGAAACAGATCACTCGAATACTTCAATGTTATTAAAAATTTCATAGAAAGATTAGAGAGCTAGAAGACTGCAAACATAAAAGAACTCAGGAATCACTGCAGATAAAAAAGTATTACTCAATATTTATAAACGGATTTTACACTAACTGAAGTGACATAACCGTAGACAGAAGGGGAATAAATAAGACAGAATGTAAAGATATTTGTTTCAGATGGATTCATGTGAATTCTTTCCACTATGTAGTGGGTGTGCATCATCCTCGTCTTATCAGAGACGGAAGTTGTCCTCTGCTTAACTTCATCCTAAGTCTGTGAAAGAGATACTAAAAGGAAATTGCTAAACTTAAAAATCAGGAACATAGCAGAAAAGATTCATAATAACTTGATACTAAAGCTGCAGACTCTGACAAAACAGTGTCCTTGTGTGGCGCAGATGTCGCTTGAACGAGCAGAAAAAGAAATACCAATCACAAAAGAAATTACATAGACTTTATAATTGCCCGGTTAAATGGAAAAGCTGATAGAAGGAACGAATGATACACAGAAGTATTTCAGTAGGACAGTAAGGTTAAAAGGATCAAGGAAGGACAATATTTGAATGGTGGTGTTAGAATATGGGATCAATGACAGGTTATTTGCTATCCTTCGTAGCTGATCTAACTTTATTTGAAGTCAAATCAGCCAAATCAAACATCATTACAATGACGGAAGGCAAGGCTCATTCTTGTCTATTGCCCTTCCTCATCATACAAATGAAGGATACTTTATTACATTACAGAAAAACTAATATATTTAGCAAAGGTCATATTTTGTTTAAAATTAAAACATGATAATTTGATAATAGTTATATTATCAAAAGTTGTGTAAAAATCTCTATCATCTATTGTAATTCTGCATTATTCCATCTAATATTTCATTTCTTATATTTCTTTTTCGTCTTTCCTCATTCAGATATCAATCGATCCTTCTTTGTCGTTGGAATTAAATATCTCAACCTTAAACATAAATTTAATTTACCACAGTTCTAGCAAATTTTTATTGAAAAAACTGGCATTAGCTAAAGAATTCGTCTGCTGTACCAGCTGGATCAGTGCATTTTTCACAAAATAGCAATTTTCAAAATAAATGCGCTTCGCTTAAAAAAAAAAATTCTAGAAACCGAAGAGCGGCGAGAATGGCTATAAATTTATGGCAGGTTGAAAGACTTTTTAGCAGTACAACTTGCTGAAACAACGAAGCGAATTTATGTGCACTCGTGCGGCTCAAATCTGTTCTGATTTCTTTAAATTTGGAAAAAAAAAATTCAATTTTCGAATGTTTGCAACTAGAGCATTTAGTGAAAAGTTCGTTGAAAGGGCAAACATGAATACTGTGGTTCGAGCAATGTAAGAAATACTTTTACTTTTGAATCTTTTCGTCTTCCATCAAGAAATCTTTACACTGAAACCACTCGTTATTTTCCGTAAGTAGATAAAAGTCAAGTCAAGTATGAAATGAAAGAATTCACTGTTCTCCTGTTTTAGAATTTCCCATCTTTATTTTTCGATACTTTTCTTTATTTTTCTGACCTAGGAAAAGTAGAAGGATGGAAGTTATTTCGTACCAAAGATAAATAAAGTAGCAAATAAATAACAATTCAGAGAAGCTAATTAATTAAGGAATAAGTGAAACACGCAGAAGCTGTGTATAAACAAAAAAGTAAAATGATAAACGACAGAAACAGTTTTATATATTGTTTTTACGCCCAACCTTTTCCCTCACAAAATTTGTCATAAAATTATGTATGCGTAATGCAAACAATACTTATAGTTTGCGGTGAATGTGCTATCGGAATGCAGGTAAATGCCTACCTATGCAATAGTTGACTACTTAACTTGAGCTGCTTTAGAGACCCCTAGACAAGAAAACAGTCGAAATGAGATTTGTCATCTTCCAGATAATCTGAAGGTTTCTTCCATAACATATAGATGGATTAGATATGATGGCGGCTGTACAAATAATCCTCCCTCGGGCCAAATAAGTTCCACCATGCAAACAAGATCATAATGCCTGATCCTCTCTACAATTCGTTGATTTAATGGCACCGTAATAGATGTTTGTCGTATTTGAATGAAAGTGCTGAAGAATCTCAAATTTACAAAACTGGAAAATTCCTAGGAGAAATTGCTTCAATTGTACCATCGACTCTCACGTGCTGAACAGCTAACTGCTTCTAAATTATGTCTTTTGAAAGAAAGAATTTGAACAAAATCACAAACTGCTTTTTTGCCTTACGACTTCATTCGATATAATGTGGGAGTGAAATTTAGTTAAAAAATGAAGCTTTACTTCAAAGTATGAAAGAGACTAAGGGATAACTGATAGCGAGGTTGAATAAATGCCTCAATTAATTAACGAGCTAAATAAAAAAAAAAAAAAAAAAAAGGAAAATTTACCCGAAAAGCAAAACTCGAAGGAAAACTTTCTTCCTTCTGTAAGTTATTATCAAACTTTAAACTTTAAAAGTGTTCGAAATTCTTCCAAACTAGACAATTTTAAAGAGAAATGTAAAACAATATGAGATTCAATTATATGACAAAATTAGCCACATGACTAAGTAAAGATTTTATATTAGGAAGTAGCAGCCGATTTGATTCTAATGTATCAGAAAAACAACGAAAGGGGAACAACAGCGAGAGAACATTGAAAGGAGTTTGGACTGGTAAATCTGTCATGTGAAATTGTTAAGCTAGCTAGCCTTATGGCCATAATGCTTCTGCTAATTAAGACCCGCACTAATTAGTAGCTCAAACTGTGAGACAGATTAACGCATTGACTGCACGACCCAAGAGAGTTAGGAAATGATGACATAATGGAAATTGGCAGCACGCTCTCAAAAACGTAAACAACTACAAATTGATGAGTTGTTTACAGAGGAAGATCGGAAGAGCTAGCCGGAAGCTGGCCTCCGTTTTAATTGGTGAAAGGTATAGGCGTTATCTCTACGTTCAATGATTGTTTTTTCAATTAATTTAAGGAACATTTCAATCTGATATCAACTTATCAGAGCCAAATTTAGCACGCATATTGAAGGATTTATTTTCTAATTTGTGCGATGATTTGAATAACTTGAAAGATAGTTTTGTTTAGAAAAGATGTCAGCTCTATGGTCAGTAAAAAGGTCGCATCAATTAAGTATTAGATTTTAAGCCATCAAAAATTGCAAAATTAGTCGTTATGTATGGACAAGAAAGTAATTAACTTACAAAGAACTTCCAGCTATTTTTATAATTCTGATTTCTAATTCATCTATTCTCGACAAAATCTCATGATTGCTTAAGCGTCGTTTAAAAAAGCCTCTTTTTCAATCGCCAACTTTCAGATTAAGTTTGAAATACTCATTTAATTTTAAGACAAAATAACAATCACAACATAGAGCAAACATCAAATGTAAAAAAATATTAATATATTTGAATAGTTTGAAACAGTTTGAAAGGAGTAATAAAAATAATTACAGGTTTATCTAGTCATTAATTATTTGACATATAAATATGTCAAAGGTAAAACTTTTTTCCTTCTATTAAATGAGAATTCACAATTTAATTTACACTTCGTTTGAACAGAATTGAAGTCGGAAATAAGCTTTGATTGGACAGAAATATAATTCAATTTAGTAGCAAGACTTTTTTTACATTATTCTGGTAACTACTTTTGCTGAAATACGGAAACATTTTCATCATTCAATGAAGTTTATTGATGGCAAATAAATTTAATGCTTACTTTTATTTAAAAAGAAATTTCAATATTGCTTAAAGCGGTAAACATTATTTCCTTCTCAGTACTGTCACTGCCACCAAAATGAAATATGAAAGATAAAGATGGTCAATTAAAACAAGAATTTTTTACATGACGCCTAATCAGCATGAAATTTCCTTGACAGTAGCAAAAAAAACTGAAATTCGAAATTAATAAAAACAGCTGAAATTTCTTTTTTTTTTTTATTTGTTACAAATTACGGAATGTAAATAACTCTAATAAGTCGAAATTGATAAAACTCTTACATAATCATTTCAGCATATTCAAATGCATTCTTTTTTAATACTTTGTTCTTTCTACTCTTAAAACGAAATTGATCTAGATAAAGTTAACAAATACAGATTGTGTTTCATCCCATTACTCACCCCTCTACATATTTTAAATAGCAGATTTATTTCTTTTCTCAACAGTTGTCTGTTCTTTAAGTTTCAATTAATGATACCTTATTTTATTACATTACTTAAGAAGAGTCTAGAGGAAGTTTAAAGAAAGCAGATATAAATTGCATGTGGGAAGAAGTGTGCTAATTATATAAATTAAAAGCTAAGGATTTTGGATATCTCCACTATTTTTTTGAAAGGACAGTAAAAACAGGTCAGTAAAAAAATCATTGTAGAATGTGGATCGGACGAAAAAATTTGGTGAATAATTTGATTAATTCTTTATCATTCGCATAGATAAGGTGAATATCTCAGGTGATAATTGAGAAAACTGGTATAATATCTCAAAATTTGAAACTGAAAAAATTGCATCAGTGACAGGTATTGCTTGTCATAGAAGTCAGAGAAATATATTAAATGTTTAATTACTTTTCGGAAAAAAAATGCCACTCTGCTGAAATAATTGTTCAGCTAACTAACCAACAATTAAGAATGCCTTTAAAACTTCTTGATTATGCATCTCATTTATTCACAAACGATTTAAAGTAACTCTTAAAATTATCAGAATAAAATCTTGAAAATACTTGCCTGGAAAAAAAGTTGGCGTCCTCTCACAGTAGCAATCCTCGTACTGCAGTTATTCTGGATGGATCCGGGATGGATCCAATTAGCATATTTTTGATTCTTCATCCATCGTTCCACCAAACTTAACATTCTTCTTATAAACAAGTCTTACACATAAAAAAAACGACATGAACGATGTAAAGACTTTTAGGTGAATTTTAATTATTTTATTATAATAGGATATTTAATTACCACCTTGAAGGATGACTTCTATCGGTATCCTTTCATTTTCTTATATTAATGATCTGGAATTTTGATCGAAAGAACAAAAATTTACATAAATCGATTTCTTTAAATTGAAAATAGTACTGCCGAATCCCACATCATCTGTATGGTTTTAATTCAGAGTATGCTATGAACATCCTTTATTTTTTGCGCCCTCAGAATTTTAAATGAAAACGACTAATAGCTCTATCAGTTTTTAGGCCTTTTTTTAAGCTTTAGATTTATTCGTTACCATTATGAAAACTCAGTCTAAAAACCACCCTAATTTTAGTGACACTAAGAGGTATGGCAATATTTCAGAAGCAATTTGACAAATTTGAATTATTTGGATAAGAATGAAAGTTCACTTACATTATACAAGAATAACCAACACTGAAAATGAAGACAATTTTTAATTTTATTACGTTTTTAGATGCTGCGTTTTAGAGAGAAATTTCGCAATATCATTCCGTTCCATCTAAAATGAGAGAATACTTGAAATTCAAACCTAATCCAGGAATTATATTTTAAGAAGTTAGTGTCGAACATTTCACTGGAAATAGAAAAATACTTTATAGAAAGCAAAACGGGTAATTGGGAAGGTGGAGGAGTAAATTTTTATCCGAGCAAGATTCTATGTCAACTAAGACCAAACTAATCTGCAACGGCTGGCAGATGGACAAAATATTGCCTGTAATTTGTAAATGGACAGATGGATTTTACTGTCTTCAGATTCATTAAAATAACTGTCATTAGTAAGCACCGCAACATTTATCCTTTTTCAACCACTGTCATCAAAATATTTCACGGTAACGTCAAACCGAAGTTGCTTTCTTCAAATCCGCATTTTCAAAACAACTGCTCATCATTACTCAACACTGAAGCTATGAAATTCCAGAAGGCCGTTTTGAGAAGTACTTAAACATTCGCACCACATAGACTTCGTAATGCCTTCAAAAAACCACCTATTTCCTTATTTCCATTGAATATTGATGTAAAAGCAGTCTCAACGAAATCGGAAAACATTCATTTCTCACTAATTTCTACGTCTAATCGAAAATTTTTTTTAGCAATTCTTAAAAGTGCTAATATTTTGAGACCCTTTAAGTTGGCAAAATAAGGACGTTCCTTATTAGAGAGACAAACAAGTAACACAAATAGAAACTTCTTAAGTATAGATGATAAATGATAAGTTGGAAAAAACTGCTTTTAACAAAACATTGAGAGATAAAGAGAGAGTACGGAATGAAAAGGGTGGGACATGTGAAATAGAAGAGGAACTAGAAAAGCAGAACTGCATCTGAGATGAGATTTAATCAGCATTTGCGACTGATTCAGACTGGAACATAAATCGCTGGTGGAAGAGCAGGTGGAAAATGAATAGAGCTTACCTCTTCACTTAAGCTTAAGCAGAAATATTGCATCTGGAACGATTTAAGGAATAAACAGAAAAAATTCATTTTCAGTCTGGCTAAGTTGCTTGGAGCAACTTCTTCCTCTAACTGACTCATCATCTTATCTGGGCTTGCTTATTCATTCAACAGCGAAAATTTTTCAATGACCCCAGTCGGCGGAAATAGTCATTTATAAACTAAATTAGCTTTGTAGGAATCATTAACTGAAAGAAATCCAGGATCTTCTGGACATTAAATTTGAATCCTCTGAGATTTTTCTTTCTGAATCAACGCTGTCTGATTTTGGTTCAGGAAGTTTTCCAGTTCTGGAATTCTAGAGTTGTGCCAAGAAATTGTTCAGGAAGTTGCATTGTTTACCTGAAAGTGCTTAGCAATGGATAATTCACTAGCCATCCATAGTTTTGAAATTTTCTAGGAAAAAACAAAAGTTTTCAGATAAACACTTGTTATGAAGAATGAGGGATTTCGAATATTCAGCAATGGATACTTTCAAATAAGAGTAAGTGGTAGTTAGACGGCCTCAGTGCTTAATTTCAATCTCAGAATGTGAAATGTCGAGCACCCTCGAAATATTAGGAAGGCATAGGACTCATTATAGAGAGGAGGTGACAGAAAAGCAGAAAAGGTGTAGTTCAGGAGCAAGCCGAAAAAGTCAAGCATTATTCGGCTAAGATCAGACGATTTAAACTACTGATAGCTTAGTCAGTAAACGGACTAAGCCGATACTCCATGAACTAGTAAAGGCACTAAAAAAGATATTAAAAAAAACTAAAGGTTGGTCGTAAAGAGATACTCGGCAATGAATGTTCGTTCTAATTTGTAGGATATATAAATTAGCTGGACTTATAACTTGTTAGGTCAGGTTTCTTTCCTGCTATACCTTTGCGACTTGCAACCCACCGAAATAAATCATAAGCAATGTTATAAAATTGCAGAGATTTGATGGATAGCAGTTTTTAATGCAAAATGTAAGGTATTGCTACTCTCACCTGTCCAGAACTTCATAACCACTGAAATTATAATTACCGAAAGAAAAACCAGCAAGATTGTTCTCTCACGGCTGTTGCGAATGAATTATTTGTATTTGTTTTCCACAATCTCGATGGATGGACTCTCTCAAATTTGCATACTGTTTGCAGAAAGTCATTAGAACCAAACTATTACATAAAAAATTAGTCTCCTCCATTCCCATAGAGCAATTCTATTATCATACGAGTGGAGAGGCCATCAGCGGAACAAATGAAAAAATTGTGCAAAACTTCCCATTTTATAGCGTCTTTAAGTTACCTAGCAACAGTATCTATTTTTCAATTGAAAAGAATTCTTCGAAGGACTGCTGTCTACAGAGTGGGAGAGCTTTCAATATTTATAGCCTTTGCTTTTACCCAAGAAAGTTGGATAAAGTGTTAGCAAAAAACGGTTTTTTCTTTTGAGGGACTCGTTCAACATCTATGCTGGTTTTTAAATAGCACTGGAATGTTCTGTGTCTAATTATAATGATAACTGTGCTTAATTACAGTTTAATTATAGTAATAAAAGATAGCACGAATTGATATGTGATCAACTGAAATAAAACATACAAAATAACAGAATAGCAGTAGTATTTGGTGGTGGCTCTTTAAACTTTTTATCAATAATTATCGGATTTACTTCAGCGTTCGATGCTTTCTTTAACATCAGTGTAATTATAAATTTTCATTGGTTAGCTTCACTGATAACTTTAAAAAAGATGATCAGTAAAGTTTGTTGCTGGATACTGAAAATTTATAGGAGACAAATAATTATTCAAGAAATAGGGTAAATATATATATTTGAAGACTTAAGCGATAATTTACTCTTAATTACAAAGAAAACAGTCATGCTTTAAGTTTTCAAAAATTTACTCAAGAATTTCTTAACGAATAGCTTATACCCGTACCCTATGTTGCCTCATATTTCTTCTTGCACTTTTCGTTATCTTTTTTTGCTTGGCTCAATTAGCTTAATTAAGCTCAATAAATCCGTCAATTCCTTTCAGTATTGCTCATATTCTCCATAATGGCATTTACAAAATTTACAACTTTGACGAAAATAGTGCGAATTAATTAAAACGTCTGAATTAAAATATTGCTTCGTCAACATTAATAGTATGTCATCTCGTGTTCTAGTTGAATACCTCATTAATTTTCAAATACAACGACTTAGGAATATCACACACAAAATGGAAAAATCAGAATGCTGTCAAATTTTATGCTATTGCATGCGACATGAAGCATAAGATGATGCTAACCTAATGGGAATATCTCAGGATACTTGGTGTTTCGAGAAATCCTTCTAGCATGGAAGAACATTCTCCTTGAAGGAAAAGGAGATGAAAAAATCAAGCGAAGTCAACCAGTATGATTCTGAGAGATCGATTCCTCCGATTCTCAGCTCAATTGTGTAGCAGTTACGGTTTGTTAAAATTGAAACATTACAGCACTGACATTGTTTTATGGGTGGCATATTCGCTGCATATAACCGACCGCCAACGCTTCAATCAATTGACGCTGATTATTTTAAATCTCACTCGGACGTAATTCATATCCAAATGAAGCGGAAGAGGACGTGGGATATGAAACGTAGATAAGAGGAAAAATCCCGACGTCGTGAGTAGTGACGTATGTACCGAGTATCTAGAAGATAGGTGATCGAGATGAATTTGCCACTAAAATGGAAGGAAGCACTCGGAAATGAAAAGTTAAGAGGAGGGAAGGAATTCACTCACTATACGGCTGAATAATGAACGGAGCGGGCAGCTACAATGATAAGTTCGTCTTCTGAGGGTAACAACAAAAAACACACCTGCCATTTTATCACTGCAAACAGTCGTTGATATTTCAGTAGCTCGCAGTTACATAAAAACTATTACTAAAAACGATTGTAATACAGCCATCAGTATTTCTCGGGAAACTCATTTATTCAGGTGCATTCAAAAGAAGAAAAGAAACTTTTGAGCTGACTTGGTCACAGAGACTTGCTTGGACTTACATATGTTGATTCTCGAGTATTAAATATCAGATAGATTACATGACCCAACTTTTACTGA
>RCAB01000075.1:0-186613 GCA_003640385.1 Setaria digitata | reverse complement strand
AAAAAAAAAAAAAAAAAAAAAAAAAAAAAAAAAAAAAAAAAAAAAAAGAATGGGAGTTATGTTATACGAAAGATAGAGCAAAAATAAATATCCGAAAGAGAAAGGAGTGGAGTATTTATCTGTAAAAGGAAAAGAGTTGGTTATTTTGTTTTACACACACTCAAATATATGGAAACAAAGCACTGTTTTTCTCTGGTTTTTTNATTCATAAATTTTTTTTTTAAAAAAAAAAAAAAAAAAAAAAAAAAAAGAAAGGTTTCGTTCGTTCGTAGATGGCTGTCTATCAATTGGTTAATTGATTGATCGATCGATTGGCTGATTGGTTGCAAGATTTTGTTGCCATATATTTTGGAAGAAATGATTGAAAATAAATGAATTGAATATTCCGATTTGAAAAGCATCATCATATCACAACTGATTATTTAAGGCATATTGTGGCATGCAGTGCTACCGGTTTGTGCTGTCCAACAAACTTTTTCTCCGCTACCAATCCGTAGTAAAGGCCGGATGCGCAAAATGAATCCTGAAAGAAGGGAATTGTTTCTTTGAAATGCACAGAATCATCTCCACAGTGAATATATTTATTTATCCTATTATCTATTAATAATATACTTTCGAATTGGATTTTAATTATTATTTTCTAATTTTAATCCTTTTAAAACATCAACATTTTCCAGAATTTTTACTAATAAACATACATGTCTGAATAAGTCGCTTAATTTTTCGTTGTATAATACGCGATCAGCCCATGCTGGACATAAATTTTTCATGAATTCTTCCTTTCCTGTTGCTTTACTTATACCATAATGGCGTGATGGCTAGAAATTAAGTATAAATAAATAGATAGCTTTTCATTTTATTTTATCTCATTTTAATCCTTTAAAAATATTAACATATTTTCCAGAATTTTCACTAATAAAATTTACACTTTTAAGAAAATACTTACTACAAACATAAACTCTGAGAGGATTGTTAGGATTAACATAGCGAATACAGATTAATTAGTCCAATAATCATTTCAATTAATATACCATCTGCACAATTCAGAAGAATTAGAATTACTAAAAAAAAAAAAAAGAAATTCATTTAAATTTCATTGATCTACAAGAGTTTATTTACCTGGAAAAATACGGATTCCTCCAGCAATTTACCGGCAAAAACAACTTGCGCAAGTTCACCATTGTATTTCTTAACCATTTGTCCTCGACCAAGACGAAAGAACCAGTCATGTATGGAGTGAAGATCGAAGCGATGTGTTTCAACGGTAAGTACGCTCTGTAGCATAAACTCCTTTTCAAATTTCACTTTTTTTTTTTTTGTTTTCAAATGCTTAGCAAACATAAGTAATTATTACTTTGTAAAATTAAATAAGCAAGAAGAGGAATAAATGAAATTGAAATTTAAATGGGAATTTTACAAATTCTATCTTAAAAATTTACAATTCACTAATAAATAAATATCAATTAATTTTCTTAAAAAAAGAAAATTAAAAACCGATGATGATAAATTACCCGGCCATGACGGTCACGTTGTTCAATACCTTCCAATCTACCATCAGAACTTCTTCTCGCATAACTAGTAGCTCTTTGTGTACTTGCCATATCCTTAATGAATATATAAAATTTAATGTAAAAAAAAAAAGAAAAAAAAAATATTATTTGCAAAAATATTTTAAATTGCTTAAAATTAAGAATATAAAATTTGAAAAAAAAAAAAAAAAAGAAAAAAAACATACGCTAAGTAAATGTGTTTCAAATAATTGGGCATTGAAAGCACCAGCAACAAGTACCGAATCATCCTTTAAACCTTCCGATTCAATTCTAAATATCTTTACTAATAATAAAAAAAAAAAAAAAAAAAAAAAAAAAAACTTAATAAATTTTGCACATTTTTGATTTCTTGAATTTAAATAGAGAGAGAAGAAGAAAAAAAAAAAAGGAAAACCTGTTCGGAAGATATTAGTTGATGCTGACAAATTTATATTAAATTTAATGGTAATTACGGAAGCAATTGATCAATTTTGAAGCATAAAAAAAAGTGAAAAACGAACTCTCTGAGCAAAGTATCAATTTGATTTCGTCGTAGTCGTGCAGCTTTAGTTGTTTCAGGCTATAAAAAAAAAAAAAAAAAAAAAAAAAAAAAAAATTTGTTTTTACTTTCATTCCTCAATTTCAGCATATTTAATAAAAGATTAAAATTCCATTCATTAATTTAAGAGATGGTTCTTTTTTTTTTTTAATTCAAAAATTTTATTTCATTCAAAAATAAATAAATGCATTAAATTGGGCGAATAAAAAAAAAAATAAAAAAAAATTTGCATTACACGAAAATTTTATATTCCTTTGTATAATATGTAAACTAATAAACTAATAATTTTACTATTTATTGTTTGTTTGTTTTTTTAATCAAAAATTTTTTATTAGCAACCTGTTCGACTAGTTCCTTGACATCTTCAAATGGTACAGTATGCAAGCTAAGATTAACAAATGTAAAATCACGACCATAAATACGAAATCGTGACATTAAATAACCGCTTTGGACAGGTTTCGTTCCATCAGATTTTTCATTCCTTTGGCTATCATTACGCTGAAAACTTTCCTTTCTTTTTTCTTTTTTTTTTTTTTTTTTTGTAACAAAAACATTTCATTGAATGTTAAATTTTGGAANTTTTTTTTTTTTTTTTTTTTTTTTTTTTTTTTTTTTTTTTTTTTTTTTTGCATTTAGTAAATGAGATACTGATTTATGATATGTGCTTTTTTCCGTGTTTATTTAATTTATCAGTATTTTTTCTTTTCTTTCTCTTTCTTTTTTTTATTTGTTTACTTTGATGAAGAGTTCACTTTTTTTTACAATTTGATTTTTAATCTGAATTTTTTTTTGTAAAAGAAAAGAAAAAAAAAAAAAAAAATTGCATGATATTATTTACTACTATTATGTGTCAAATTTTCTAATCATATATTTCTTTTGTTTGTTTGTTTGTCTTTTTTCTTTTCTGTAATTTCCATGATTTAAGAGACAAATTTTGCTTGATGAGATTTAATAAAAAATAAATAGAAAAAATTAAAAGATTAAATGAAATATACATAGAAATCTCCCTCATAACGTAAGGAAAAATTAGAAGCTGAACTGGATGCATTATTAAATGTGTTCGAAATAAAACCATCACATTCTCGAGCACCAATTTCATACTGATGACCAGGACGAAGACTTTTATAGCCGCTATTACTATAACGATCGAATGATTCCACTTCATCATGATTACGAAATAGATAAATTGATCCAAGACCCTAGAAAAAGAGGAAAAAAGAAAAACTAGAATCTATAATTCTAGACTATTAATATTATTTGACTATAAATTTTATGCGAAACATTCATTCAATTTAATTTAATTTAACAGTTTCTTTGTTGTTTATCAGCAAAAATTCATTTTATTCAAATGTATTTTTTTTTTTTTTTTTGGATTTTTTGAAGCATGCTGAGTTTTTGTTTTGAGGCAAAAATATCATCTTTTGTTTGAAAACTTCCATTTGCATATAAATTCATCGCCCTTTCATACAAAAAAAAAAAGACATGGAAAATTTAATATTAAATTTTTTCCATGCAGCATCTCTTTTCCGGTTAAGATGAAAAAAAAAAAAAAAAAGAAAGATTAGGACGTTTTTTCAAAATATTTAATTCGTTTGCAAAATGGACAAATGAAAAAAAAAAAAAGGTATGAGCAGAAAAAGACGAAGAACTTAAAGCTTTCCATAATGACAATTTCGAATTTCAAATTTTTCTTGCCATGGTGAAATTTTCAAAAGCAAATTTTCGCGAACAAAAAGGTGATTGAACCGTCTGGCAAATTTTACAAAATATTTTAAGAACTTTGAATAAGAGAAAAAAAAAAGTTCAGTCGCTATTTTTTTTTAACTTCAAAACTAAATGGGTGAAATTTTCAATCCCACCTTTCAAATTTCAAAAGGCAAAAACTTATCATTAATCTTATTTGAACAACTAAGTAGTTTTCTGAATTACTTTCCTAAATCACTTTCTAAAACATAACTTTAACGCCCGCCACATCCGTTTATCTCCGTTAAAAGTTTTTTTTTTTTTTCCTTAATAAAATACATTGTAATTTTTGATCATTAAAGATGAAAGTTAACATTTTAATTTATCATAAAATGCTTTAAAATAAACCGTTTCACGCGTGTCAAAATATGAACGACTTGTTTTAAATTGATTTTGTACTTCTGCCGCATCGTACAGTATGCTAAAAATGGTAAATTAAAATATCACATAGAAATAATAATTTAATTTATACCCTAAGATTAAAAATACAATCATAAGATCAAATTTTTTTTTTTCTAATAAAGTTCATTAATTAGTAATAGCTATAAATGGAGTGACATTAATTGCTGCCATATAGGAGCAAAATTTTCCGTAATTAGCAAATCCGCTAAATGTAAGACTGTATAAATTTCCTCGACCTCATTAATCTTAGACTTCAGCCATCTTCACTTTTAGTTTAAATTGATTGATTAATTAATTAAACTTCTGGATAATTAAAATTATTTCGAATATGACCAATAAAATCGCTATGAAGGAAGCAATTGATCCGATAAAATAAACGGTTTTTATTATTTCTTCGTATATGACATTTCACCATAATAACATTTTCCACCCATTATATGATAAACAGACTGACTTTTTTAGTTCTTATCACTTTTGATACAGTAGATAATAATAATAAGATCCAATCATTGATCATTTTTGGTTTAAAAGAAAAAAGTCACAAGTAAGAAAGAAACCTTTTTAATATTTTATTAGAAAGAATGTCGGGGTTTTCAGCATTACGTAAACCTTGTATATGTATAACAGCAAATTCCGGTTTCTGCTCCCAAACTTCCTTGATAACCTCAGTGCACCATTCATGTAATACATCATCCTGAAATGCAATTATTTATTATTATTATTATTATTATTATTATTATTATTATTATTATTAATTATTATTAGTTATTATAATTGTTTTTACTAACATTACTACCATTATTGTTATTACTTTTATTATTATTATTATTATTGCTTCTATTATTCTTATTACTATTACTACTGCTATTATTACTTTGCTGGTACTATTAGTATTATTATTGTCATTATTAGTATTATTACTGTTAATATTACTATTTTTATCATTTCCATTATTACTAATTATTGTCATTAATATCATTGTCCTTGTTGACAATTCAAAAAATGGTTTTTATTGTAATTTAATTGTAAATTTTAAATGATATTAATGATTTGTGATTATCATTGTCATTATTATCATCATGTTTCTGTC
Source organism: Setaria digitata (assembly GCA_003640385.1). Lineage (NCBI taxonomy): Eukaryota > Metazoa > Nematoda > Chromadorea > Rhabditida > Setariidae > Setaria > Setaria digitata. The sequence continues at coordinate 181,290 of RCAB01000075.1, read as the reverse complement.
ATTTTGCAACATTTCATCACAGCTCAGTTTTAGATCCTCTTTAATTATTCGTCAATGTTTGTAATGTATCATTTCATTCTATCACTAAAATTTTCTTTATGAATTTCATTTTTCAGCAATTTCCAATATGATAATTCTTTCCTGCTTCTATTAGTGGGTGAAAGAAGCAATACCCAAAAAAAAAAAAAAAAAAAAAAAAAGACACGATGAAAAATGAATTTTAGCGTAACCATAAAATTGATAATAACTATAAAAGTGAAAATTAAATGCGCGCAATTCATAAATCATTTATAATTGGCCTAACGATTCACGATTTAAATGCTTTTTTAAATCGTGAATCGTTAGTACAGATAACATAGAAGACATTACCTAATATTGACAAATTAGTATTTTCTCTTAATTTTCATTTGATTAATTATTACTGGGAAACTTTCAAATTTATATTGCTATAAGAAAGCATTGACAAAATGAAGTATAATTTTAATATATTCTTTTTTTTTTTCTCTCTCTCTTTTTCTGTTTGATATATTTATTACATGTCAATGATGTTATTGTTTAATAATTCCCACTTTACTAATTAATTCCTAATTAATGATGCAATAAGAAAGTATTGCAAAGATGAGGGATAATTTTAATATGTTTATCAGTAATTTGAAATTTATTCAATCTCGAAATTATGAAAAGCTATAGAGAGTGTGTATTGTCAGCTGTCATTGCTGTATGCCATGTGGTGATGATGAACGGCATAAACGATTTGGCTATTCCAAGTTTTTTTTTTTTTTTTTAATTTGAACAAATTTCTGTTGCTCAACAAATTCTTGTTTGTTTATTTTTTTACATCTAAGCTAATTTAAATTTTATTGTGCCAAAAATAAAACTAATGCAAATGCCTTTTAAATGATGTTATTAAGAAACAAACAAACAGTTAAGAAAAGAGAAAATAAATTCTTTAGTGCAAATAAAATTTGGATGGAATTAAAATTAGTGAAACTTAAATGAAAAAAAAAAAAAACAAAAAATAAAAAAGGGAAAGAAAAAAAAAAGAGAAAATTATAGAGTTTCCAACTTGATTTCATAATGATTAAATTTCTGAGGAATTTTTCTCAAAGAAAACCCATCTAAAAATTTAATTTTCCTTTCTTTCTTCCTTTTTTTTTTTTTTTTTGCAGGAAAGTATTGATAAGGACGCAAGTGTGAGAAAGAGAGAAAGAGAAAGAGGTGATGAGGTAAGCAAAATTGCAAAAGGTAAGGTCAAGGTTAATGGACCGGTTATAACAAGGTATGTGAAAATTTAACTAAATTAATTTGCTGGAAGAAAAAAGAGCAAAGTAAAAAATGCCCATATCATTTAATTGTATCATCCGGAAAAAGAACAAGCTTTCTTATAGGACTTTTTTTAATAAAAGGAAAACACTTATTTGCTTTTCCTGAGATTGACAAAGGTCACTGAAAACGGTTCAGGCAAATAAAAAATATTTATTTAGAGAAGGAATTTGATAAATCAATAATCAATGAAAAACAGCAATCATATTCTTCTAATTGAATTTATTTAAAATTGCTGATTATTTTAACTAATTTATTTCAATTTATTCTAATTTATTTTAACCATTATCACTACATTATTGATTTCTCCTTTAAAATGAACTACAAATAATACTTTTTATTTTTATCTCAAAATTCTTTTCAAACAAAATTTGTAGAAAGAATGAATTTTATGCTACTTTTTGCTTAATTTAAATAATGACTGAAAATAAATGACAATTTAACAGTTGCAAAAACAGAAATGAATCATTACAAATTAGCAAAGCTGTTGTTGATTTTCATTTTTTTTTTTTTTTTTTTCTTCTCTCTTTTGCAAAACAAAAGAATAAAATTTTTTTGTCGCACTATCCGACGAGAATGTATATTATGATTGAAAATAAACGAGGGGAATTCTTTGGTTGAAATTTTATGTTATTCTAACAAAATGAAATTAATAAATCTCTTTTGAATCTTCCATTTATTTATTTTTCACCGTTATTTTTAATGAAATTACAGAAACAAGTACATTCATACGTACACGTATTTGTACATTTACGCACACGTATATGATACGTGAATACACATACATTTATACTTATAAGCAGATAAAAGTATAAAAGTATACAGCAACACGTACATACCCATACACGTTCACGCGACAAGCAATACACGTTTATACACGTATACATATAGGAAGGAGTATGATTCATTGCTGTAGATGAAGATGGCACAAGTACAGGTGTTATTTTTAATATAATGAAAGGTAATTCCTCAGATGTGGGAACATCTTCCGAATTTCAGGAAGAATGATGATTCGTTGATTTTCATTCTTGCCCTTTCTCTCTCTCTCTCTCTCTCTTTCTCTCTCATCTCCCTCTCTTATTTCTATCAATTAAAAAATTATTTTCCCATTTTCAATATTATATTAAAAATTGATTAGTGAAAGAAAAGAGGTGCTGAAAATGATGAGAAGAATGAAAAAAAAATTTTCTCATAATAATAATTTTATGTGAAACTAAAACAGTTCTAATAAAAAAAATCTCACATAGTATCTAATCGTTCAGAATCTTTGCTAATCATTTTGTAAAATTTCAAACATAGTGAAGTCACTCTAAGCAATGCGCATTAATTGATAATTTTTTTTTTCTTTTTATTTTCTTAATGATTGGAAAAAAAAAAGTTCAGAGAAATGCTCATTATAACAGATTGAGTGGGACCTAAAAATCATACAATAAACGTTTTATTAATGAATGTAATTAATTAAATGGAATAAATTCTGCTACCATAAAGCTGTATTTTTTTTTTTTTGAAGAAATGAAAAACTAAATCCATCGATTTCTGTTGAATATATTTAAATTTTTGGAATTCTTCGAAAAAGGAGAAGAAGAAGAAGAAAAGGATTGACAATTTTTTTTTTTCCACAAAAATTTGCTAAATAATACTTTTTGGAATTGCGATTATACTTTTTGTGTTCCTTTTTTCATTCTTGAAAGTCATTCTGAAGTATTATTTTTATTGTTCATAAGAATGCAATGTATATTTGGATTAGACGTCTGTTGAATCATTCAGAAGCCAGAATTTTACTGTCTGTACAAATATAAAAAAAAAAAAAGAATAAATATTTAAAAAAAAAAATCGAATAAATAAATTAAACTGAAATGAGAAAAAAAAAATGAAAAAATAAATAGCATAGCATATATGTCAGTAAAATTAGAATCACATTTTATTTATTTATTAAAATTATTAAACCTCTCCAAACAATTTAAGTTGATTTATCAGCTCCTTTTTTTTTTTTTTTTTTTTTTTTTTTTTTTTTTATTATGGATTAACAAATAAATATGACATTAAGGATATTTTAAATTATTATGAACAGCATTTGAAAAATCCTCTTCAGTAATTTATATCTAATACTTCACCATATTACTTATTACTTGCACTTTTCCAAACATTATATATAAACATAATTATGAATCTGAAAAAAAAAAAAAGAATGAAAGATTAAGTTAAATTAAATTCCATTATCTTGTTGAAACTCATTAAGGATTATGATTGGAAACTCTGACATCACAAATTAAATGTTTTAAATGAATCTCTAATTTCTTTTAAAAATTTTATTGTAAATGAAATGAATCTTAGATATTCATCTTTAATTTTCGAATTTTCTCTTTTTTTTTTTGTTTTTTTTTTTTTTTTTTGGTAGCAATTGCAGAGAAAAATATTTAAAGCATTGCCTGAACAAACAAAACTTCTTGATATGTCCCATTTATAAATTCTGCATCGGCATCTTTCTCTGCATGAGAAATTTTAAAAATTTCAAAAGGATTCGAAAAAAAAAAAGGAAATAAGGCATACATACATTATCGGTAATTGTGGATACATCACCGGTTACAGTAACTTGTTTGATGTAGTCCGGCATTCTGAATTATTCTTCTTTTGCAGCTATGATTCGTCAATCTACTCAAAATACTGCTGGAGGAAAACAAAGAAGACGATAATGATGATTGTGATAATGATAATAATGATGATGATAGTGTGATAATGGTGAGAGTGATGATGTTGGCGATGATGGTGATGATGATGATGATTGTGGTGGTGATGATAATGATGATGGTAATGGTAGTAGTTGTGATTATTTCTGAAGAAAAGAACAGTTTAAATTCTCTTCAATGAAATATTTTGCACAAATATATTCATTATATTTAAGCGAAAAAAAAAATATATATATATATATATTGATGATGATTGCAAATTATTACGCTTTGATTCAGCTCTGGGACAATTTAAATTGCTTCAAATGAAACATAGTTTAGTGATTAAAAAAAAACCTTAAGAAGCGGTTAAAGTAACAACTAATTTAATTAATGAAAAAGGTTCGAACTATCTTACAAATTAAATTTTATTTGGATTTAATAAAAATCTGAATAAACTAATTAAGAATTATTAGAACTAGAGGAAAAAAAAAAGCGACACTAGAAATTATATGATACTTTTGTCAACAAATTGAAATGAATTGTGAAGCGGTAAACGAATGAGATATCGAGTGCATCTATCATAATATTTCGCCAGTAGATTAATTAAATGGATAAATTTAACAAAATAACACCTTTTTTTTTTATCACTCTAATTCACATCCAGAAATTCAAAATTGCTTAACAACATAGCAGAATGATTAATTTAGCTGTTTAATTAAGTAGCTAACTGATGATTCAGTAAAATGGATGGATGGATAAATAAATGGACTAATCACTAACTAAATAAATCACTGAATAAATGACTGATTTATTTGATTGATTAATTCTTTAATATTATTTATGAAATAAGCGAAAACTAAAAAATGAAAAAAAAATAAAATAAAATCGAAAAAGAATGAATAGTTCAAATCGATTGAAAAATGTTTAGACTATTCTTCATCCAACTGCAATTTATTGTATTGTTGTACATTTGTGCTGCCAACCAATTCACTAATAAAAAATTCAAAAATGTTTGATTTTAAAATAACTTTCCATTTTTTTTTTCTACCATCTTTTAAAACATCAAAAATTTTTGTAAGGAAAAAAAAAAAGAATGCCATTTTATTTAATTACTTTATTGTTTATGATACAGTCGCAAAGTTTACAAACGAAATTTAATTGTGGAAGCAGAAAACGAAAGAAAAAAAAAAAAACAGTGAAATTGGTTTACTGTCATTAAAAATTCTTTACTGTTATGGCTGTATTTTTCAATATTTTTACAAACTATAATTCATTTAATTATGCCATATTTTTAATTTTTTTTTTCATTATTTTCCCTATTACAGTGTCAGCATAATATATTTCTAAAATTTTTCAGGTTCAACTAATTAATTCTTAGATTTATCAAAGAAATTTTTGTTTATGTATATTTTCTAAAAAAAAAAATACCTATTTAAAAATCATTAACGGTTCCGTAAATTTAGCGATAATTGAACTGTAAAATTTCACATTTGACAGCAAATATATACTGCTTATATTTTGCCAAGAAATGATAAATTAGAACCAAAAATACATTATCAATTTTTTTAATTTCGTTTTTTTGTTTAAATGAAACAAATGCATAATTTTTATGATCTATTTTTAGGAAAGGATTGCATTTAAAATTGTAATACAATTTTATAAAATATAGAAGATGTAAAAGCTAACATCACAGAATAGTAACTTCAAAAAAAAAAAAAAAAAAAAAAAAAAGGCAATGCAAATTAAAATAATAGTTGATACGTTTCAAATTGTAATTTAACAATTTCATAGTTATAAAATATGAAATTAAGTGATCAAAAAAGTGTGGAAAATGGATTTAAAAAGAAAACGCAGTAACTGAACTTATCAAATTAACAGATAAAAGAAATAAATACAATTTGCCTCCGAAAAAGAAATGCCAAATGTTTCGGACAGCAAATGTCGGAAGTTTTTCTAATGCGAAAGGCTTTTTTTGTAGTAAAAACAGTTGACTGACATTAAATTTTAAGATTTACAAAAAAAAAAAAAGGGAAAGAAAAAAAAATACAATAAAAACAAATTGTTAAGCATCATTTATTTTAGTAAAAAAAAAAAAAAAGGAAAGAAAATAAGGTGTATTGCTAACTTGCTTTTAATATTTTTTTTTTTTGCCAGTAAAATTGAAATGATTTTTATTTTCCTTTTCTTTGTGGCAAAAAATAGCAATTAAATAACTTTTTAAAAATATTTATTACAATTTATTTAATTAGCAAATTTGTAATCATGAACTTATTTATATATGAATGAGTTTATTTTTTACCTTAAAATTTGGAATTTATTTCAACTTATTAGTATCGCCAAAATTTACATCAATGAATACTACATATTATACTTCTTTGTTTTGCACCATGGACATGATGAATATTTAGTTTGAAATTAAGGATAGTTTAGAAAAAAAGCTAACAAATTTATTTATCATTGAAATATTAAAAGTAAACTTTATAATCTACCTATAACAACAATTTCGTTTTTTTTTCTCTCTCTCTCTTTCAAAAAACGAAGAAAGTTAAAATTTTAAATTTTAAAAGATTGGGAATAAATGATAATTGTGAGACAAACTTGTTACGAGAATGATCGAAAAGTCGGAATAATAAGGATTACACTGAGAAATGAGCAGAACGAAGAATTTGAAAAAGTGGGAAAAAAAAATTTCTTTTTTTTTTTCAAAAAGGATCAAATAATCGTGTATGCAACAATAATCAGTTACAAAAATAACAGTTGATGTTAAAATTAAAAAAAATTAAATCAGTAAAATAAATGAGCAAAAGTGATAGAAATAGAATGGAATGAAATTTGTCAAAAATAAAAAAATTCTAATGAAATTTGTCAAAAATAAAAAAAAAAAAAAAAAGAAAAAAGATTCATGAAAATATTTTTTTGATAAATGAGGAAGTTGATGAGGGATGAAAAGATGAAAGAAGAATGATTACATTTTGTATGCATTGGATGGATGATGAAAGAAAATAGTAGTAAAATTTTTGGAAAAGAAAGCGAAAAGAAGATGGGGCGCAAATTGTACGAAAAGTAAAAATTAGATAAAAGATAAAGTGGTGTGATGAGAAGATTGATAATGTCTTGATGAGGAAGAGCGGTGAAAAAAATCCCGGGAGATCGGGATTGGATTGAAAAAAAAAAAAAAAAATGACAAAATACAAGAGAGAGGGAAAGAGAAAGGGGTTAGAAAAGACGAATTACTTCGAGAGTGAGAGAGAAGAGCAATTCATTTTTCAGTCATTACCACTTCAATTCATTGAAAATAAAAAAATTGGCCCTGTCCTGTTCCAATCACCTTTTAATTGCAATACAACATTTCCTTTTTAATTTCAGTTCATCACTACCTGTCTCATCTTTTTCAATACCTCCCCACTTTTCGGCTTTTTTTTTTTTTGCCTAATTCTTACCTATCTGTCAACCATTCACCTTCATCTTCTCTCCATTCCTTCTCATTTTGTCATCTTTCTTCACTTGATGAGAAAGGAATGTAAAGAGAGAGAAAAAAAAAAAAAAAAAAAAGCAAAATTTAGCTATTAGATAACATTGTTGCGATTGAAAGATCGGCAAGAAATTAATGAATGAAATGATCTTGTGATATGATAAATAACCCATGAAGAGATCAAACACTGAAATTATCACTATTAATTCAATATTGTAAGAATCACTAATCAAGAAAGAAAGAAACAAAGCTAGTAGTAAATAATTTTTAATTATGATGCACACATTAACACTATGATAAACTAAATTATAATAACAACTACAATAATGATAAAAATAATAATATTATTAATAATAATAATTTAAATGAAGAAAAAAAAATTTGGTATCTCTATTATTTTCATTAATGAATTTTAAAGTATTTTAATTCAAATTTAATAATAACGTCGCAGAAATGTTTATGCTTTTATGACATGAAATATTTTTTATATACACTAATGCAATCAATTATCATAATAACTTACAATTACACATTCAATTGATCTTTTAAAAAAATAAAAAATAAAATCCCGTAATAAATTCACGTAAAAAAATGTTTTAAAACACGTAGAAATATATATATATATATGTATTTTCAAAATTTGAAAGTATTAAATTTGCATATTGTTGGTAATAAAGTAAAAAGCAATAATATCAATATTTAGTAACATTTGTGAAAATGAAACAGCACACAGTCAGTTTGATTCTAGAATGATTGAAATTAGTCATTTAAATCCATTTCAACAATATTCACAAATGTAATCCAACATTCTATTTTGTACCATTCTCTTATGTCTGCTCCGCCTTTCAATTCATTTTAACTTCCGGAAAAAAAAAAAAAAAAAAAAAAAAAAAGAAAAGAAACTGAAGCTGTGTTAATTGGTTGCTAATTATGTATATTATTTTACATATTTTTGTATAGTAGTTTGACTTAATGTTGATTTAAAAAAAAAAAAAAAAAAAAAAAAAAAGAAAGAAAGAAAAAAAAAACAATTTACCATTCGAAGTATGCTTCCGGGACATTTTCAATAAGCTTATTATCATTTAAAAGAAGGAAAAGAGAAAGGTATGGGTAAAGAGGAAATTAAACGTCGTTTTAATTGAATTAGTCTTTTCGAATTATTTTTAGGTCATTTGAAATATTCTTATGTTGACAACAAAAATGTATCTTCGGGAAAGAAGAACGGAAAAAGATGACGGAATACGTTGAAAAAAAAAATATATATATATAAAATAAAAAAGATGTGAGTGTGAAATTAATTTCATTATAAAAAGTTTGATTGGAAATAATTTTAAAAATAATAAATAAATAAATGACCAAAAACTCCTACAAATAAATAGTGCTCTTCTCCTTCTTTTTTTTTTTTCGCTAAAATTCGGAAATGAAATTTGAAATTTCATTTGCAATAATGGTTGGAATAAAAATCTAATTGTAATATAAGAAGAGATTTGTTGGGAAAGTGACAGCAGATCGTAAAAGAAATTAAATAATTACGATAAGGTGTGATAATTTATGAAAGTGATAAAAATCATTTTTTTTTTTTTGTCCCACAAACATTGCTACTTAAAATAACTACCAAAAGTATTGGTTAAAAAAAGACGAATTATTTGGAAATAATTTCCTATATTTGCCAGTGAATACTGAAATACTAGCTATACATTTTTCTCACAAACATCTAAGTATTATTAGTACATGAATGTAAACTTGAAATTAAGTGAGTGCTTTTTTTTTTTTTTTTTCTTTTTTCCATTTAAATGGAAAATTCGAAATGAATAGCAAATATTTTCAAACAAAAGGACATACAAGGGGAGGAAAAAAAAAAATGTGAAAATTACCGTCCCTTCTTTTTTCTTTGTTTTAAGGTAATGAATTACAAACGAGTAAATTACAGATAACCTTTTTAATCAGTCTTACTATTTTACTCCAATTTACTCATTAATAATGTCCAGCACTCATAACAAGAAAAGTTTTTTTTGGCTTATAAACATAGTAAGATTCCCTTATAAAATGTGTAATTATCATAATGTTGGATTTGGAAAAATCAGAGGAAGAATTTTTTTTTTTTTTTTTAAGTATTTCATAAAATATAAAAGACTTTTGTAAAGTTTAATAAATACGATTTTTTTAAAAAGTATTGATATGAATTTGTTACCTCATCTGCTTCAATTATTTATGAATTTTTAAATAACACAAGTCTGACCAATCTTCCATTTTTTTTTTCAAAATATCAAATTATCATGCGTAAATTGATTTACCATTATGATTTTTATCAGTTAATTATTGTCAATATATATATCATCAATAACAAACTATTAGTGATGCAATTTTCTACAGCCATTTGTTGGCTTTATCATTTTTCCGTTTGTTCTTTTTTTTTTTTTCGCTTTTTATTTTTCATTTTTTTTTTTTATTTTCCTCCAATTCCTCTCAAATTTCGAACAATTATCATCCAAATCTATTATTATTTATTCAAACAACACAAACACAGCCATAGCAATGGCTATTTCTCGTTTAGATGCACTTCTTTACCGGATGACTTAACCTTATTTTCGTATTTTTCAACATTATACAAACATTTACTTTAGATTTACCAACAGGTATTATTCACCACAATGTCTGTATGGTGTGGTGGGTGATATATGTCGATTTGTCTGAAAATAATTACAGTTAAAATTTTTCGCACTAAAATTTAATGAAAATTTCAATAGGAAATTTGAATGAAAAAAAAAAAAAATATTCGGCAAAATTTAATAAATAATTGATAAACAGAATGGTGGAGAAGAGGAGAGAAAAGGAAGAACGAATTAAACAATTAACTGCTAATGACGAATTCAAGGAAGCTTATTAAGACTCCCAAAAAATGTTACTATTCAAGATTCCCGAGAACAGGAACTATAACTAAATTCAAAAATTTCATTAATTTTGTAATTTCTTAATGAATAATAACCGTTGAAATGTTGTGGGGAAGAAGGGGAAAAAAAAAAAAAAGAGAATTGTATCATTTCGAAAGACCATTTTCCTTTATTTTTTATTTTTTATTTTTTTTGCCTTATTATTCATCCTGTTCTATTTTAAAGGAAAAAAAAAAAAGAATTTAAATTTTTAATTTAACATCACCATCATTACTACAACAGCAACTCTCTTTTATTGAAAACTTCACAAGTCAATCATTCATTTATTTCATTTTCTAAAATTTTTAAATTTAAAATTATTTCCGCTTTAGCAATTACTAACGGGTCAAAAATTTTGAAAAATAAACAATATATTCTAATCAAATATTAAATTCATTGCAAAAGTCAACTATATATTTATATATAAATAAATATGTACATGTGCATATTGGACTAGATCAGATCCCCTCTACATTTAATTAAATCATAGCCACCTTCCGATATATAAACTTCATAAGTATACATTAATGTTCCAAGTGGGATGAGAAAATATTCAGTATCACTGTAACCATTTATTATTTACATCTATCATTATGCTATCCGCTTACAAATATAACAAAATGGAAGAAAACAAAACAAAACATACGTGACGTTGCGTGAAAAATATATTTAAGATAATCATATCATTACATATCACTACGCCTATTTTGATATTCGTGATATCAAATCAAGAACAAGAAAGTTTAAAATAAATCATACACGTATATGAAATTGATAATCATAATGAGAAACATGTGGAGTAATGAGTATAGTATATAATGCAATACTAAATTTAATGAAAAGCAATTTTCATTCATTTCATTTTATAAAAATTTAGGAAAGAAAAAATATCACATACTAATATGAGATCATTTTTATATTGAATTTTTTTTTCCATTATTTTGCTCTTTTGCTATAGCCTGTAATACAGTGAAACTTTGCATTGTCTGAATAAAGAATGTATTAATGATTCATTTTAATTAAATATTAAGGATGATTGATTCCTAAATTTCTGCAAAAATCAAATCTTTTTTACATGTTATAATTCTGTTGCTCAGTGTTTCATTTATCTCTACAGTTACAAATTTTTAGCTCGTTTTAAAGGAACAAACAAGTTCCTAAGCTTGTAAAACAAACATACAGTACTAAAACCTAATATAATATATATCTCTATACATTACACCTCAAATTTCGTTGTTTTTAATTGAATGATATGATTAATTGAAAGTGAATAAGATAATTTTCAGAAAATTTGAACAATAGAGCTAAATCAAAATTTGGAAATTTCAAATCGCAAAGAGAGTGTACTATTGACTTCTTTGCACTGTTTGTTAAAAGTTCAGCAGCATTACCAATTAATTTTGTTCAGTAAAAATTAAATGGTGATGTAACAATGAATGATTTGTTGCTATTTGATAAATTCACAGCAGACGATTGCAAAACTTATCTCCTTTCCATTATTATATTTTGAATCAGCTACGGCTAAATTTGATGGATGATTTTAGTTTTAATTCCTACTACAACCTTCTTTCCAAACAGCATAACTTAGGAAGTTTATATTATATCATACATTACAGTATGACAAATGCATTTATTGAAATTGTTTTCACATTCTTGCAAAAAAAAGAAATCGAAATATTCTTTCTTAATGGAAAGGAAAAAACAAAAAAAGAAACAAAATCCCATGAAACCGTGCAGTTAACTTCCCTCGTTTGTATAAATTTCAGCTAATCGACAATTTGCAAAAAAAAAAAAAAATTTTCCTTAAAATTCTTCATCTTAATAAATAATTTGATCTACCAGAAAGGTACGCATAACACATATGTTAAAAACAGTGCTTTTATTTGACATAAATCATGAAGTTTTAATTCCAATAATTACCATTAATTTAAAGTACAGGAAGGATGGCATGGGGTAGAGAAGGAGATCAAGTCCAAGTGACTGATTTATTATCTCTGAAGCCATTAAATGATTATAATGTACATTGTTGTAAGCAACAGACTGGGAAAATTCATCTAATTAACCGGATATAAATCCCTCAATTTGACCTGATACTGGAGTTGGATGAAAAAAGGCACACAGATATATGAACTAACCAACAGTCATAGAGGAGGACGTACATACAAATACATACACACAGAAACATGCATATAAACACGCATACATGAAGGACTGGTCTAATTTTTGTGAAAATTCTATAAAAGGTGCACCAAAATGAAAAATGGGAAAGCAATAACGTATATAACAAAAGTGTAAAATGTTATTGAATCAGCTGGTAGTTTAGAAATGTGAAGGAAAAAAAAAAAAGTGATTGGGAACAAAGATTATGAAAGGAAACCTGTGTCACATAAAATCATAAATTTTCTTTTTTTTGCGCCTGTGACAAATGAAAGAAAAAAAAACCTTTAGACTGCATCCCAATTTTCAATTTCATTCAATCCTCAACCAATCTTTCAATTTCCTGGAGAAATATTAAGTAAAAGGAAAAAAGCAAAAGGTAAAAAAAAAGACCAATAGTCCAGTCCCTCATTCATAGGAACAACAGAAAAACATTCAAAACATATTTTAAATCTGTCTCGTAAACATCTGTCAGTTAGCCCGTTTCTCATAAAATTTTAACGACGAAATATTTGAAAACAAATTTCGCAATGTGCCCTTCTCCTTTTTGTAATTTTCACAAGCTTTTCGGGCATCCAGTAAGCTCTTCTGTACTTTAGGACAAATCAAAACCTGTAAAAGAATAAACAAATAGAGGAAGACCTCAAATACAATTTCCAACTTCACTTACCGGAATTATTTGAAATGTCAACTAGCAAAAACTGGAAAAGAAATACACAAACGAGCTGTGTATTCTACTTCATTTCTACTTATTTCTAAAAAACCACAAATTTAACAGAATCTAAAATGATAATTAATTATACGTAGGACTTTCAGGAATGCATTTTATTACATACAATAATGCTAGGAAATGGCCATTAAGCATAAGTAAGCATCACCACTTATTGCTTCCAATACTCCTAATAATCATCCAATCCAGAGAAACACATACCTGATTTATATCCTCTTCGCTGCAGTGGCTATAATAATATGAAAAGATTGATAAAATACGATTTTTAATTTGTTCTGCAACATCATTGTTTCGAGTTACCAGATTTAAAACAAGTACTCCTGAAAATGACGATCCGTAATATTAATCAAGCGACTTTTGGGGAATCACAATGGGAAAGGATCATTGTTTTGTTGCATATCATAAAATACTTCATTTGTTTGTGATTTACTGAATATGCGTTGAACTCAAACCATGATCCCACTATGCATCCAAAAATTTTCTAATGTACTACGTAAAATCACTATGTATGGAACTAATTTTTTGTGCATTTGAATCATCTTAATCTCTTAACCTCAGTTTGATATTAATGTAATAACTGCAACAGCATAAAAACTACGCAGATACATCGGCTGAATGCGAAACTTTAAATTTAAAAGTAAATAAAAATGTTATAAGTCTACTTCAAAAGTTCGTAAACATTTTACCTTTTTTCAACATTTAGCGCTGTTTCACTATTTACACATTGATGCTGTGTATTAGCCTTCTGTATTTATTATTAACATTTATGCAATATTGCATTCAACTATTGTGGCAGTTGTTTAGCTTATATATTTTAACTAGGTAAGACTGGAATTTACTGTGAAATGTTTTGTATACCAAAAACGAATTAATGTCGTAAATACTGACCTTGAAAACATCATTAGCATAACAATTTTTTCCTTCCTTATTTACGTGAATGGTCTTTATGTAAACAATGCAAATGAAAATGATGGCATTATAAACTGAGATCAATTAGACAGGAAACTTTAAAAAGATTTGGGATATACTAGGTGATGAACAAACACTTCAGTGAGTGGTGTCATCAGGACTTCAAAAATTCAAGTGACTCAAATAAAATGCTATGGAAACAGGAATTTTTCAAAATAATGATAGAGCCACGTGATTTACCTCTTTTATGAAGTGCAGCATACATATTCTTCAGAGCTTCCTCCGTTACAAACGACGGTAATGGACAGCTTAACCCATCTTCATGGATGCTTCCGGCAACATCAATGAATATCGCATCGAACAAGAGCGATTCATCTATAATTTTAAAGAAGAAAAAAAGCAAAAGAAAACTGAAATGAAACAAAAATTAAATCACTCATAAATAGGTTAAAGCTAATAAATCTAGCTTTGAATGAATTACTGACCCTTTTGTTGGACTAATTCTTCAACGTATGTAAGCGCATCGTTAATTACAACAGTTAGACGTGAGTCACAATTGAAAGAAAACCAATCTTTTGCAATTTCTACAATTTCCTGATCCAGTTCTACAGCTACGACGGATATCTGAAATAGAGAACACAATATTTTAACTAGTCATACGCACTTCAAAATCTAAAATTAAACATGCACGCTTGATTACTGCATCGTTTCTTTCTAACAAACAGCAGTTCACATGAACGTAATAACGAATTTACTGAAAGTTTGGTCTTACCGACGGGAATTTAATATGCAGAAAGGAAGGCAGAACACCACCACCTAATCCAAGAACAAGCAATCTGAAAAGAGGCCTTGATTTTATTGACCAAAACGCCGTAAATATAAATTATGCCCGTCGGAACGTTGGTGAATGAGGATTAAACGATCATAGGTAAAATAACCGTAATTTAGTTGACTGGTTTAATTTTCCGCCAGGAGGTAACATAAAAGGTAGTGCAGCGAGCATCGCTTCATGATATTCCGAAGTCAATGTATGGAGATCCACAATTTCCTGACCTTTTTTATTTCCTGCAAAATAGCCTTACAAATAAAACCAAACTCAAAAAGGAAGAAAAAGAAGGAAACTACTTTTTAATAAGTCCTTAACTCAAGTCTACTATCCGCAGCTAGAGCAGCCATGGAATCTTCATATTAAGCCATAATAATTCAAATGAAATCAATCATAAAAGCAACCAGTTTTGAGATATTTAGCACCTTCAAAACATCAAAATAATAGTGAAAAACGTTTTAAACTCTGATTTGCTTCTTCCTTTGAAACAGTGATTTCTATCATATTACAATTACTTGTTTGGGTGGGATTAAACAACTATGAGTCTCAAATTCGTGCGAAAAAAAAAAGTTCCGGTCCTCACACCTGAAAATATCAGAAGAAAAGTAAACAGCTTAATGTTGTACTGTTCTTAATCAAGCAATTGGACACAGACAGATTTTGCATAAGAGACGACAATAAGTTTTATTTTCATTATGGATATATTTTCCAAATAAAACTTACGAATAAGTTTTGCTTCAGATTGTACAAGATTCTGCGCAGACAAAAAGACAAGTCTTCGATATAGTGAACTTTGTATGCGAACATCTTCTACTGCCCATGGTCCATTGAAGTTCGAATACCCTGTGGCACGAGTTTCCTTAACGTCAATTTTACCGAGCGAAAGGAACTCAACCAATGATTTACGCTGAAATGACCCGTATGAACAACATGGCATAAAACATAAAATCTGATGATATAAAATTAAAGTACAGCAGTAAATCAGAACCGTTTGAAGTAACGTTGCTGGAGTGAGCTGTATTACATATGGACCCAATTCATCCTTAACTTGATCCATATTTTCATATTTTTGATCACGATAAAGTGTAACAACCGCTAATCGATCTTTACTGCATTGTTTTCGCAAGGATGAGCGTCCCTTTTCAGTAGCGAAAAACCAATCATGATCTCTAAAGTACTAGAACTTTATTCTGACATCATGTTCTGACGCACGCAAAAACTGGCTGTTTAAATATTTAA
Organism: Setaria digitata; assembly: GCA_003640385.1. Taxonomy (NCBI): domain Eukaryota; kingdom Metazoa; phylum Nematoda; class Chromadorea; order Rhabditida; family Setariidae; genus Setaria; species Setaria digitata. The sequence goes on along the minus strand of RCAB01000075.1, from coordinate 165,035 downwards.
TGCAGCAGTAAAAGCACCCAGAACTACTATTACTTCACCAGAAATGGAACAACCTGCCAACTGGAACGATGAATACAGCAAAGGAATTTAGGACATTGACTTCTGGGTCGTCAAGAACTGCTATTCGATATCGCGGCTTTTCATCACTGTCATGAAGTATCATACTTACTTCTTCATCCAGTTTTCTAAAGAGTTCCCAAAAATGTATGATCCAATTAGGAAAGACACATAGTTTTTCCAGTGCAGTAACTATCGTTACTATGTCATAATCACTGACATGCCTAATTCTCCAAGCACTAGATATGAACCCAACGCCATTTACTTGAAAAATTACTAATTACACATGATTCTTGTATACTGCATGATTCATACTTGGAACATAGATGACGAAATCTTGAAAATTCCTGCTCCGCATTTACCGCGCTGATCAAATCCTCCGAGTCTGTGAATTTAGCTCCTTTTCTTTCAGGTGAAAGTATGAGCTCCATGTACTGTAAGTAACAAACTGGCATTTTCTGCACGACCAAACACTACACTACACCTTCACTACTGAATAAAATCGCTTATAAAAATTCACAAACTTTTTCTCGGAATTAACGAAGATATTTGTCTTTGTTAATTCCGAGAAAAAAAAAAAAGACATAATCCGTCCACTGTTTGTGATGCAACTGAGCTAAAAACAATCTCCCGTAATTTAAAGTGGAAGACTGCGCTGCACTCTATAAGGAGCAAAAATAAATAAAAACTCACGGGTGAGTGAAGAGAAACACGAAGTTTTGTTCCGACAAGCAAAAATACTGGCAAAGGAAATTTCCAGTCGGCATCACTATTCTTTTCAACCCGTATCATAAAATCCTTCCTATAAATTCATGTTATTCATACCTGCAAACAATAGACATGGTACCATGATTAGTCAAATCTTGAATTTGCATCTACATTCTTATTCACAATTGAAGAAACAAGAATGTTCACATCAAGTGAATTCTGAAATCGATGCTCAATTCCTTTCATCCTTTTATAAAACTCTATTTCCTTTTCATATATAAAGTGCTGCTCAGATAAACACAAATAGAAAGAATTTAAATTATACAGCAAAGGGTCCGGTGAGACTTGGAACTTGAATTTCAAATAAGAATCGGGGCCAAATTACTCAGAGCTCTTCTACCTTAATTTTCACCTAAATTAAATTTCCATGATGGCATATAAATCCATGAAACAAACCGTTTCAAGAAAAAGAGAATATATGAACTGAGCACGTGCTTTTGAGCAAGAGTAAAAATAATGTATCGACCTCCAACCGCAAGCACTCGGCATACCTCAGCAAACATTTTTTCAACGTCCCCCGTCATACTTTCACGCGCGGATGGCATTAATGCGTCGAGCGTTCCTTTATCCAAGACAACATTGTAGTTTTGATCTGGGGTATCAATCTTCAAAACAAAGAAAAAAAGAGTATTCGGAGAAAATTTATTAAATGGTATATGCAAATATTCTATTAATTCCGTTGTATTCTTCTACTATATTTGAACAATTTTCAAATAACATCGGTTGTACAGTGTAAGTGGCCGATGCAGAAAACCTTACTTTTGTTGCTGAACAACATGAAAACTGCAATTCCGGCCTCGATGAACTATTCTTGGAAATCTGTTTCTGGATGACACCTTCATCAGTGTCGATACTATCAACTATTCGGTAACCATTATCGTAAAGCTATAAAATACAGGAGAAAGATTGAAAATACAAAATTTTAGGCTGTCTCCTGCTTCTAGTCACGTTTAAATTACTCAGCTTTCTCTCACAGCACCAATGAAAATTATGCCTGAAACAAAAATGGCAAAAATGTAGAAGCCTGAACACCTGAAACATACCTGACTTGCTAATTCTGAACTGCCACATCCAATTTGTAGAATTTTATCAGTTGATTTCAAATATTTAATTAAAGTGCGTCCAAAACTGTCAAAATCACCATACCTGCAATACATAGGTATGTCTATGTGCAACTCAGAAGTGGCTTCGTAAATACATATGTAATTTATGCGTACAATAATTATTAATTTATGATATTTGATCCAAGTATAGTATGTAATACATGATGTTAATAATGAAATAACTTTAGCAATCATACCATTCGAACGCATTCTTGGAATCCTTGTAAAACTCCTTCCAGAATGACGGATCTTTGAAATCCTTCGAGTTCTCGGGAATAATCGACATGATCTTCTGAATATTATTTCATTACTCTCGGTCTACCACTTTAGCATCTTTACAGAAAATTATCCTATGATGTATTAACGGCAATTTAGCTCTAAACCAGTTCAAAAATGCCCGCTAATGAAATGAGGACAATGTACATTTAAAATTTTACACTTCGTACTTGACCTTTACTCACTTAACCTCACGGTTTTTTTTCAGTCTCGGTGAACTGTTCACTCGAAATCTAATCTTCATTTACTCTCCACTTACGTGACACTGATGCAGTTCTCTGCGATCTCTATGATACTATTTACTCGAAGTCTAACACTCAGTCACTGCTGACGTGCGTGACCTTTAGTTTCCTGCTATCTTTGTAAGCTGTTCACTCGAACCCTTACCTACTCTCGATCTTGTTTGATGTTGCAGTTCCTCACAGTTTCTGTGATCTTTTTATTTGAACTCTAACTCTCCAACCGTTCCTGATTCTGTACAACTCCTTTACATCTCCCTAATCCCTTCATCTGGAGTCTAACTGTTCTACCACTCTAGACCCTTACTTTTATGGTCTCTGCACCTGAAGTCTGATTCTTCAGCCACTATTGACCACTACTACGTGACCTTGCTGAGTCTAATCTCATCTTCATGGTCTTTTTAATTGCACCTGAGCGATCTTATGATTTCTGATAATCCATTTCCAGTATCCCAACCTTGGTAGTAATATCGAACATTAACATAATTTAGTTACAGAAAGTGATCCCGTTTTCCTTATCAGCCTTTTATTTTTTATACTGTACCTCTTGTAAATGACGATGTGCCATTTATAGCTGAAGGTTGAAATTGAATGACTGAACAGTAACGAAAAATATTTTTCAAAAGTTGCTATTTCTGATTTCATGAATATTTCAATCCACTCTGAAAATGCTATACTATGAATTTGTCCTACCTGTAAATTAGATTGTAAGAAACTGCTAGCTCACTTGCGGTTGTTTTCGGAGTTTTTCCCAGTATACCGTAGTATCATATCGAGAATTCGGTATCATTTTCTTCAGTTATATCAATGAAGTGATATAAATTTGTCTCTCATCTTTCAGTACCTCCGATGAGTTTTTTTTTTTTTCGCCACAGAAAACCTCGTTTCTGATTAATCTGCGTTAAAGATAATAATGATGTTGAGATGATAAAAATTATAACTGTAATATTTTCTGCAGCAAACTAATAGTGTATGAACTAGCAATTCCATGATGGGGCAATTTATGGACGCTTTCAAGCAGGTATTAATGATTTCATTGTCAGCATGTGAAGGAATACATATCATTTTATCGATAAAGCATATTAAAAAAAAAAAATGAATAAATAAAAATGAGCAAATAGACGTATTCGTCCTTCTTGATTAGATATTAAGAAGAAATTTCCTAGTTGATGCCATAGGAAATGTTACGTACAAAAATAGGAAGATTGGGAAAGTATTATACAAAGGATTTCTTTTATTTTCAGATTTGAGGGAAAGGAAAGCACTAATCATACTTTAACAAATGCTTCGTTTAAATTGGTTCAAGCGAATTTCACTTCTCTTAATTTTATTCCTCACTTTATTGATAATTATTCGAAATATACATTTGTCCCGATACAGCAATGGTAAATTTCTCAGTGAGTTCTATAGCTACAGTATATTACGTTTTGGGGAAATTATGTTTTACCAGGAATTTCACTTGTAGGTTGAAAAAAATAGAAACTATTGTCTTTTTTTTACAGGCTGGACTCAACTGCGAAGAAATATTGTTCCTGTTAGAGTTGGTGGTATGAATCATTCCATATTATGACAATAATGAAAATGTTCAAGTTCTTAATTTAAAACCTGACAAGCATTACTGTAAATTTAAATGATGCCAGATGAACATAATGGAATGGACTGCGACATTTGTGGAATTTTTAATTTATTTTCTTTCAGAAAGTGAATGCATAAGAAATACTCATTGTCCTAAGGAAGAGATAGCAATCTTATTGAGACCAGAAAGTCGAACGAAACCACCTTTGCTTTGCCTAAATAATAAAAGGTTGTTTTATTTATGCAAAAACTTAGCGCTTTATATGTGTGATCATATGCTATGTGGATTCCTTCCAAAAAAGTATATTTAGATTTCAACTAGTTTTTTTTTTTTTTTTTTTTTTTTTTTTTTTATAAATTGAACTATATAAACTGTAAACTAATAATTTAATTTTTTTTCAGATTGTTTGATAGTTCAAAATTAGTTAGAGGATTAAATATCGCTGTTCTAAACAGTACGTTCTCAGTTTGTTTCTGTCGTATTTTTAATCTTTTGTCTATTCATCGAATCATCCTAATAAGTTACTACATCTTGTTCCATATTTCTTCGTATTTTGTTGAATGTGTTAATATAACCATAGTAATGAGTACAGTGAGAGTGGCAACATTATATTCTGTTCTTTCGCACTGCCTGGAATGCTGCATTTGCCTTTCTATTTTATATATAGATATAAAATAAAATATATATACTTTTTCATTATATATATATAAATGTTTTATATATATATATATAATTTACATATATATATGTGTATATATTTTCTCGAAGAACCATAGAAGTTTATTTGTTGCATTACCATTGCTGATTGTTTTTGAAAAAAATTAGAAGAAAACAAGGAAAATAAAAGCTTTTATATTGCAGGCAAGAAAAGAATGGTCAGTGTGCATTATTTAAGCGTTCAAAATAGTGATTTTTCTGTTATAAAGTTATTGACTCAAATACAGAGTTATGAAATTATTGTTGGGACTTCATATGGGGACGTCTCTTCGAAGTATGTTTTTTCTCCTGTTGTACTTCAGTGTATTTAGTAATTTAATTTCTGCTTTAGCACTTGGATGTCTTTAAGGCCGTATGATATCTGCGTACTGGTTATGAGAATCTTTGCACCTTCCCATTTCTCAAGTTTATTGTTCATTGACTCCCTCACACATTTACTGTAGTTGTAAAACAGCTAACAATTTGACATTGGTAAAGTAAGCTAGTAGATGTCTAGTTCACATTTCTCCAAAAGAATAGAATATTTTCATCTGTATTTGTAAATGCTCCGTAAAGTAGTGACTATCAATGAATAATGCAGAGTCTCAGCGGAAACACGACAGTTGTTACGTTTGTTTGGCCTATCACTTGCAAAGTATGAGACGGGAAGCAGCATACTTTTTGTGGGACAGCTAGGACTATCAGTTGTAGCGGCTTTTGAAAAGGTAATTTCTTCGAACCTTCATTGTTTTCCTTTGACCATGTTTATTACGATTTTTATTTGAATTTCGTGGTTTTTTTGAGATTAATCTTTTAAGTGCTATATAAATATTCCATCTGACTTATCATAAATTTTTTCATTTAATATATTTTTTTCTTAAAGGTCGTTTCACTGGGAATAGCAGATCCGAAGTATTATGTCAGGTGTTTGACGACACCAAGTATGTCAAAATTTTCAGTTCTATTATATTTATGGTTTGCCAGAGAATTCTTCTGGGTTGTTGAAAACTTCAAATTTAATTACCTTTATCTGCTACTTTTTATCAAAAAATTATTTCTTCTGATAAAGGATGTTGTACGATTTGCTGAGCCTCATTACAACATTCTTTGAACAATAAAAGAGTTGTGGTTATTTTTACATCGATGGGTTATTTTTTGCATGCGGTAATGATTCGTCCACGCGTATCCATATGTTTGTATAGATTTCTTGTGGAAGTATCATTCCACATATAGGATCGTAATAAGTTTTAAGTTTGGATTTAATTTCCTGCTGAAGTTTTTCTTTCTAATGGGAATTTGTCTGCGTTTAGTGGGCGAACTGTCAAATGTTACAATACGGCCACCGGAAACGCATCATATTGATGAGCATGTAATTAGTCAGCTGTCAGTTGTAAAAGGACAGAAAACGGAGGTGAAATTGGGCGCAGAGTTGCCGAACTGTGGTCATCCAGAAAGCTGTTTGGAAGGTTTAATCTTCTTTTTCAACAAATAATGTTTTATGAAAGATTTGTTTATGTAATTTCATTTGATTCATAGCTGCATTCAGCAAGAATTCATGCTGTTAATTAATTATGTTCTCCACTAAGTAACCAAGGATTCCATTCGCTCAAGTGTTGACCATTGTCAGCCACAGCTCAATAGGTATTGATGCAGTTTGAGTCCTAAGACTGCATGTCTCATACGTTTTTGTTTGGTTAACTTCGGGTCTCAACTTTTTACGGAACTTTTTATTCCTTTTACTTAGAGCGACAAATATTGGTGGAAATATGAAGATGAATGTAACCATTGTAAGTTAAATTCGAGTAATTTTGATTATCACCAAATAGTTCTGCTGCAAAGTAATATAAGTTTTAGATGAAATTCCAATGTTTTTTTATTCGGGGAAGGACAAGGATGATTCGCCGCAGTTGTGCGTCAATGGAAGACTGTAAGTATCACTAGTTCTGGTAGAAATTTGGCTAGCTTTACGTTTAAAGAAAGAAGTATCCGATGGTTCATTACTTTATAAAGTCCGTTAGGCACTTACTATTTTGACTATATCATTCGTCAGACATCATTTCTTATTAATATGTCCATCAGGTTAGTAAAGTACAAATTGCAGAATAGTAGATCGGAATTTGAATTCTGCTGGTCGTGGGCTGAATTTGGTTGTGATTGACTCGAAAACTCATCAAGTAATGCGTACGGGGCATTATGATACCTACCTTGAAGGTTTTTAATATTTATTGGAAAAGTGGTTCAGAGTACTTTATCTCTGTTAATTTTACATTTCCTTTAAAAGTAAACTCATGCTTTTGGTCATTTTTATGACTCACTTCGTTTCTATTTTATTCTTTTTAGAGAGTTCTGATCTGGTATTGTTTTTGGAGCAACTGTCGCATGGAGAGATTCTGGCTGTGATCAGTTTCGATGAGGCATCAAATAGGTTTGCAGTTGACAGTCTTTTTCTTTTTTTGTAGTTAATGATTTTTAGATTATCATTTAAAAATAGAAATCGAAACCGTATATTGTCTCTTCAGCTTATCAGACATGGCGAAGCATATTTTTTATGAGTTGGGCTCAAGTCTTATACATCGCCTGAAATTTCGTGCTTCATGGTATTTCATCGGCCAAAAAGGAATTGATGGCTACACTCCTTTCGAGGATATGAATTTACCATCTGGCAGTGATTGGGCGAAACCGATCAAACAAACTCTTTGTGTACCTTCAGTGTGTAGGTTAAAGCTATTTCACGGTACCTAAAGTATAAATGTCAGTCCCTTTCGGAGATTTTTCAGTGGATGGACTTAAAACAGTGAAAAATCGATTGCCAAAAGCACAAAATATGCTTCGAAGACACTTTTGCTCTCGATATGATGGTTATGAAGATTTTTGTGATGGTTCGTTACTGTACGATGTTTTGTTACGTATATGAATAGTTTTTCTCTTTTTTTTTTTTTTTCTTTTCTTTATGTTGTTTCGATGTTTATGTCTTTTTTTCTTCCTTGTACATTTCTTTTAGATTTTTCATGTTGTTTTTTTTTGCGGATTCACGTATTCATTCGTGTATGCCGTATGCATTTTGTGCCGTAGGTTTTGTCCTTGATTAGTTGCGCGGCGAACGCGTTTGTTTTATATATCTGTGGTGGTTTAAGATCTGCCATAATTTTTTTCCTTAGCAGAATCTGGAATTGATAGCGTTTGAGGATATTAAGGAATGAAATTAATAGTTTCATTTCTTTTTTAATATTTGTTAAGACATATCAGAGATATTAGTGTTATTTGATTTTAGAAAACCGTCTTGATGAACCATTGGTACCACGTAGTGCGCATGCTCACTTATCATCAACTGATTCCGTTTATTCCATCCCGATACTACTTGCAGGAGGTATTTTTTTTTTAATTCATATTTTTTATGCTTATATACAAGTTATACATGATTTCTTTCCCTTTTTGTAGTTCCAGAAGTTTAGATTTTCTTTTCGTACTAGTCCCATCAACTATCGTGTCCTTTGATTTTTTCTTACCAGGTACTCAGGTTTTTTTTTTTTTTTTCGAAACTCTTTGATTCTGGTCTCTGCACTATATGCTGCTCTCTTTTAGGTCTGAATATGAATAATATACGTCTGTGCTTGGAAAGCATCTATAACCAAGGTGGCATTAATCTCCAAAACGTTGTTGTTGGATTTGATTCAATTTATGGCGAAATATCAGACCTAAGTGCACTATTTCATGTTAGAGCTTTGCCAATCAACAACTCCGCTTCTTATAATGGTATTTTAAGGATTGTCGTTTTTCTTATATTCCTTTAACACAAGCTTTTAATAAAAATATTAGACAGTAATTTGCAGGGTTAAATTTATAGAAATATTCCTCTATCATTTGTAGACTTTGTGCTGGAAGGAATTGATCGTATGATGGTACTATTCCCATCTGCACCATGTCTGATTGTTATTGAAGAAGATACAGTTTTGTTACCTGGTTTTCTGTATTTCCTTGCACAACTGCTACCATACTTCCTGAAAGATGACACCGCAAGCGTCGTCCTCACACTTAATGAAAATAGTAATTTTTCGTTCCAAAAAAATTTTTCATTCTGCTTTTCAATGGCGCAATTATTCAGATTTCTTTTCAATGATATTCCTGACAATGACTATTGTCAAATTACTGAAGGGTTTGCTGAGGAGTGTGATGTACCTCAAATTTTATCCTTTTTTTTACAGAATGTTGTTTTTTATTAATGATGTGATATTATAATTAGAACTTGCCATCGCAAGCAGGATTTTAAATCCATTATCAAAAATTTCCGGTTCTAATTAAGTTGTTGGAACTTAAACTTTCTAGTGGTTAGAACTCGTGATGAAGATGTTTCCTTCGTATATCGTATTGAAAATGGTGCTGCAGCTGGTGCTTATATGATCAAAAAGTCGTTTTACGACAGATTTTTAGCGAATAGACAAGTAAGTCTGAGTTAATTGAACCAATAAAATAAAGCTATACATTGTGTAGTATTAGTCCTGAACAGGAATAAAAACCTATTAACTTAGATTTCGATAATAGAAAGCAGGAAGTAATTCGGAAGCCGCGGATATTATGTTGAAGCAGTATGAAAACATGGTATCCCTTATTATCACAGTGGAAGGGTAGTGTCATTTTCTTGAATCATTATTTCCTACACTGTGTGATGTTCCTAGTGCATTTCATCCTACACATTCTTTTTGTTGAAGTGCTGTGAAAAAACAAATTTTGGGTGGTTGATTCCTGTTGTCTCGTATATATCCGCGGTATCACGTGTTCAACATATCAAATCCCTTGATTTAATTTCATTAACAAAAGATGGGACGACGTCGAAGGAATTGACAAGAAAGGACGTTTTTCTGTTAGTGTTTATGTGTTTATATTCGTTTATCTGCAGGAATGTAGATGCCAGAATACACTTTATTTTTGATCATTCTTTGTGGAAATTTTGATCACAGTGATGCACAAAAGCTATTCCTTCCAGTTTGTTTATTTGAAAGGAATTTTTGACTAGAATTAGAAAGATTTCAGAAATGGTGATGAAAAAATACGAGATCCAGATCTACTGAATGAAAAAAGCTATGATGCAGAATTAAGAAAAATCATTGCTAATGGTTTGAAATTTTATACAAAAGATTCTATAAATTGTCGCGAAGAACCATTCTTTAGAAACGAGGAAAGCGATTCCATTGCTAATTCTGTTGCGTAAGCCTTTCTGTTATATGCCCTTCTATTATTAAATCGCAGGTTTTCGTTAGATTTGGTAGATGAAATTAAGATTGCTTCGAACATCTTTGAAAAAGTGCTTTTAAAAAATACACTGATTTGTTTGAGATTCCTTACAATACACTGTGTTTGACTATGCTAGTATGCTCTATCGTTATGACCATGGTGAGAGGATACTGAAATTAATTGTACTACATACTTTTTAGTGGATCTAATTCATAATTTGAATTTCTTTCCATTAGTGGGAATAACTTACGATATTTTTTAGAACTGTTATTGTTGTTTATGATGGGAATACGAGTGCGCTATCACAATTAGCTCGATGTTTCAACTTACTTGTTATTAGGGATTATCCGTTAGGTTCGTACAAAGGAACTCTACGGTAAGTGTCATTTGCTAATGAATTTTTTTTTATACTGATCGGTCATTCGATCGCGAACCTTCAGTAAGTCAAGAAAATTAGGTTCAAAATTGCACAAAAAAATTAAATTATTTCAGTATTTCAACTAAACATACGTCATATGTGCTGGTTTCAAGCATTAGCCCCTTGTTTAAAACCGTGTCACAAATTCACAGTTCAATAGCTCACTCCTTGTAATGAGGATATTTAATATGACGCTCAAATTATTTTGATGACAAGTTTTTCGTTGCCGTCTTCTCTATATAATTATTCCGATTTATTTGGAACGTTTTCGGCTCTTATGCAATTTTCCCTGGCATTCCATTAATATGACTAAGTTGAACTTGAATATTCCAGACTTATATAGTGTTTATTTTTGCCTTTTTTTCAGTTCCGTTTGTATGTAATCGGTTTTTATTCATTTTTAGATAGAGTAATATCCTTTTTCATAATTCTTCACTGGTTTCAAAAAATGTGAATTTCGACATTACTTGTGAAATTCCAACTGGAAAAGTTTCTAATATTTTAGGAATGGAATTCCTTTTTTTTTTTTTTTCTTATTTCTTAATCAGATTGAAAAAAATTTATAGCTGCTATCAAATAAATTCCAAGTTCAATTTGCCTTCTAGAGAAACTGTTGTTATAACTTGTAGGCATTTCAAAATTCATTTACAGGTCTAAGCTCTATTTTTATCCAATATTGAGCAACTTTTTTTCCTGGAAGTTTTCTTTTAATTCATTAAATTTTGGTAATTGAATACTTGAATGAATTGAAACAAGCGTTAGGTGGAATAATGTTGTTGGGCCTTTCCAGCTTCTATTTGTGCATAGTAACTAAATATTGAATTCTCAAGGCAGTTCCGCTCCTTTCCTTAATACGTCCATGTAATTTTAAAAAGCTCAAATTAGATTTGTTATTGTTATATTTCTGTAATTCTGCTGCAATAGATTTATTGTTCAGCTGCCTTCTTCAATTTAATCTTTTCGTTTGTACAATAATTTGATATGCATATAATATACAAGATCGTTGTAAATAATTTGATGTCATTGCAAATGAGAAATATTTGTTTGACAGAAAATTGACCATTTTGTTTACTGAGTTGTTAAAGCATTTTATGCGTTGCACTGACAAATTGCATGATTATTATACCTGTAATAAAAGACAATTATTTTGTTTGAAAAATGAAGTATATTCTTAACATCACTTAAGTGTTAATGACGGTTTTTTTTCTGCATGTTTATGTCGGTCAAAAATTTCTATTTTAGTAAATTTTCTCATTCCCAATTGTAATGCTATTACGATAATGATAAAAAAAGTTTATGGTGTGGAGTAGGTGTTAACATATCATTGTCTATGTTGAAAGGTCAATGCCTAATATATTTTTCACTGGTTTTCTCATTTTCTATTCCATTTTAACATTAATTTGACTAAACTGTGTACGATTGGACAAAAAAAAAAGACATAAATCTTATGAAAGGAATAGTTTGACGACTGATTTAAAAATTTTTTTTTTTTCCTGTAAACTACACAGCAGTGAATAACTGGGCGAACCAAGATTGTGCCTTTCTCTCTTTTTTTTTCCTTCTTTTTTTTTTTTAAATTAGTGTTGACATGTATAATTATTAGTTGCATTTTTGATGAAAATACGCGTTATAATGCGATAAATTGATACTGTTTGCTAGTACTACAATGCAATAAATTAAACACAAAATTTTTTGAAGGAAAGCTTGCTCTTTATTAGTATTTTCAGTTTTTTTTTTTTCTGCTTTTTGGATGATTTAAAAAACGTAGAAAAGGAGATGGAGAATTTTAAAATAATTTTGATTTCAAATTATGAACTCATCCCGGGATGCCTTAACTTGGTGATATTAAAAGTTTGGGAATCTGTCATTATTTTAGGTTTTCGAGTCAAAATAATCTGCTGCTTGATACAAAGGTGAGACATATTTAGGAAAAAGTTGCGACTAAAGAAGAATGTTAATATAAGCGTTTGATTCATTTTGGTTAATATTATCATCTTTTTTAGATATTCTAGTTTGAAAATTCATCGTTTCTAAAAAATTACTTTCCATATTTGAGTGATGGATGAAACTGGTTTGGAAGACTTTGGTTGGTCTTACACAGAAGAACCACATGCGAGCAGGTGAACTTTACTGATTTGAAATACCATTTTAAAATTTGCTCTGATGTTTGGCATTCATACCATCAATTTCGATTCTTTTTGAATACTCCGACACTGTACTAAATTCATTAAGGCGAAATGAGATAATCAAAAAATATCCAGAAATCAAAAAATATTTCGGTATTGATCCGTCATTCAAATATGTTGTCTTAGCGATGGTCATTGCACAATTCAGCATTGCGTGGCTTCTACGAGGTACATTGATAATTGGAACAGTTTTATTTAACTGAGATTAACATCTCTCGTATGGATGAGCGATAAGCTGGATAAGCAGGAATTTTTCCTTCTATTTTTGTGGGAAATTTGGATTGAAGTTTCGTGAGTGTGTTGCTGTTTAAAATTTGATAGAAAATGGTGTGATTTTAAAATGTCTTGTTTCGTTTTTGTTTTTCGATATTTCACAGGGCATATCATTGAGTGTTAGGGACTTGTTTTTTCATTTGTTCATAAAATTGTTGGAATTAAATTGGTAGACAGCGAAACTTTTTGCACTTGTTTATCCAAAAAAAAAAGTTCCGTAGTCTGTTATAGATTCGGATTGGTTGCTGATTTGTTTGCAAGCATATATTGCTGGTGCTACTTTTGAACATTCCCTTACATTAGCTGTTCATGAAATATCACATAATATGGCATTCAGTTGTGCTCAGCCTCTTGCGGTTTGTTTCATTTTATTCTATCTCTAAAAATTTGGAATCGGTGATAATGGAGTAGGAATTACCCAATATTGTGGTTTCAAAATTTTGGTTCAAATGATTTCAAAACGATTTTTCATATACCTCATATAGAAGTGCCAAAAAATTCTTTAGATTTTCACTCCGAACGACAAACAGGATGTTAAGCCTAACGATTTTAGCGTTGATTTATGACAACATCACAGCATCTTTCAGAATAGAATTACTGTAGTAAAAAATTTATTTTTTATACTCAGAAAGAGGAAACAACGTGTTTTAGAGAATGGTAGAACCATAATTGCTTTTAGTGTCACTCGGACGTAATGGGCAAGTGACAAGCATGTTTTAGTAGAAAGAGTGAGCTTCGTTTCTAGCAACGAGAATTAAGAAAGCGATTCAATCCTTATCAAATTGAAACAGTTTCTGATACCATTTCATGCTATATTTTTGCAATTAACTTTTTGGCTGTATTATTTAAGAACCGTTTATTTGGGCTGATTGCTAACTTACCAATGGTAGTACCAATGTCGATTTCCTTTAAGAAGTATCATCAGGAACATCATCGCTACATGGGTACTTATTTTTAGATATCTGTTGATGAGATATTTACATTTTGTTCATTTTCGGCATGATTTTATTTCTAAAAGCAAAGTTCTTTAGTTTCCATTTATTTGAAAACCCATGTAATGTTGATATTCAGGACATTGGGTTTTTCCAGGTGAGGACGTATTGGATACTGATATACCAACTGATTTTGAGGTCCGACACTTCAAGCATACTTTCGGGAAATTGTTATGGGTTTTCCTCCAGCCGTTCTTTTACGCTTCAAGACCGTTTCTTATTTATCCAAAAGTTAGTTAACTTCATTTTTATGCTGTTATTTTTGTCAGTGCTATTTAATATTTGAAGGAAGGAATGTTCCCGACATAAATACTTAGCTAATTTCTTTTTTTTTTACGCTACTTTTATTTTATTACATATCGTTTTTACAATACTGTGTTTTTACAATACTTCTTGACCCATTCTTCGCTCCGCTGTAAGCGTGTATTTTCAGGCTGTCACAGATTTAGAAGTGCTAAATGCGTTGCTTCAGATTTTTGTTGATTATTTCATTATTAGTTTTTTTGGTTGGAAAGCATTTATATATTTGTTAGCCGGTGTTTTCTTTGGATCGAGTATTCATCCACTTGCTAGTCACTATATTTCTGATCACTATGTTTTCAGACCTGGACAAGAGACATACAGGTGAACCAGATGCGAAAATTTTTATTTGAGACGTAGAAAAATGAAAAACTATGCATATATTTCCATAATCAGTCATCATTTTCACCTGTAACTAGTAAATATCATGTACCGAGCTCATTAAAAACGTCTCGCTTTCTTCGCATAATGATAATGCTTTAACTTTTCTATAAAACAACTGTATTTTATTGAAGTGTTCCTTTTTCTTGTTTTTTGAGATTAGAATTTACACTTGCGGAATGTCCGTCTTACGCAATCTTTCGTTCATAACGGCCAATTCAAAATATATTTGTTATTGGAGATTTGTAAATAAATTAGTACATATATTATTTCACATTGTATTTTTCAGTTATTACGGACCGATAAATCTGGTAACATTTAACGTTGGATATCATATTGAACATCATGATTTTCCATATGTATGTGGCAGTAATCTTCCGAAGGTTCATCATTAATTTTTTTTTTTTTTAAGTAACTGGATTGAACATTCTGAAAATACTTATCTGAATCTCGTTAAAGAGGCTTTGCGGTGTGAGTGCGAGTAAATAAGCGTTTTATTCAAAGTGGCACGTCTGATTCTTTTTTTTTTTTTTTTTTTTTTCATTTGGTTTAAGTTGCGTATACATCTTATCACAAGGTAATTGAAACTCATTTTGCGCAGAGATTCTACCGTGAGTTTCATTTTATGTGCAGCACAGGTTTTTCCTTTGCTTCACCTTTTTTTAAGTGAGCTAGAAATAATAAGTTCTGCTTCACTTTATACTTATTGTTATTCCCTTATTATGGCTACAGACAGTATCAACATTACACTATTATTGAATCCACTCTTTTTTATACTGGCTACTGAAAGTTTTGCAGATTAGAGCCATGGCCCCAGAATATTACGAAGATTATATGGTCCATTCAAGTTGGATTTACATGATGTACGATTTCATCACAAATCCAAAAATGTCCTTATATTCTCGAATCAAGCGAAAGACGGCAAAACCGACGGATGTGCGATTTTTTGATAGTGGCCCAAATACTTCGTGTTTCATCTATAAATTCTTTGCTTCCGTAAGCTATTTTCATTAATATGTAATCAGAATTTGTTCAATTATAAAAGATGATCCCAGAAGTATAAATTGAAACTTCGACCGAAAAATTTAGCCTCCTCATTTGGTGTTTGTTTTTTACTGGTTTGAAAATGTTTTTAGTACATAATTGCTATTTTAATTTATCCTAAAAGTATACTTTTTAGTTATTCAACGGCGATTTATTTACCTTCAAAAATAAAACGGGCTGATTTCTCTTGTTCCAAGAATTTATTTCACAGTTCAATTATTTGTCGGTATTATCCGGTATTGATCTTTTCTTACCTGATCCAGTGCTTGAATGATGTCCTCTATATGTGACAATACATATTTTGTGTATCAGTTTTGCTGTAGCTTTATATTCAGCTGTAGCTTTATATTTAACCAAATCAGAAAGAAAATCATTGATTACCACATTTCATTATTTGAATTGTTTTCGATGAGACGTATTGTGCATTTTGCATTGTGCTTAATTTTCATCTACTTTCCCCTCTCATGTTACTACTTTTCGGAAGTGAAAATTCCTCACTAAAAAAGAGTAAAAAGATATAGAATCACTCAGGATTTATGAAGAACAAAAAAATGTTAAAAGTTTGACATCATAGATTCCGAAACCATTATCTATTCTAATAGGGAAAGAGTTAAAATTTTATTGGAATAGTAGGAGCAAAAGTCGGGGAACATGTATTCTGGGTTAACCAGGTGGGCTTTCTCAAAACAGTTTCTCTAAACTCTGTACTATATATTCATTATGGAAGTTCAGAAAACTGGACTTTTTAGAGATGTATAATTGTGGAGTGAAAATACAAGAAAAGTAGAGTATTTCGAGGATACTGCACTTTGCAGAGTTTTTTTTTTTTTGCCTCGTCGATAAATAGGTTCTCTCATTATTGCTTCAGTTAATTGAATCTAATTCAGGTCCTTTTTTTATTTTCCTCATATCATTATAACTGACTTGTTCCCTTTGTTTTTTTTATCTTGTTTTTGAAACTAGACCTAAACTTCTGAAGCATTACACGTAATCACTTCAATTTTTCTTTTCTTTTTTTTTTTTTTTTTTTAAAAAAGCTTACAAAAGTCAAAACCACAACTATATTTAAATTAGCTGGTCCCTTCTTTTTTCTTCGCATTTTAATAATCGTCCGTTTCTTCATTCATTATTGTACGCTTTTTAAAGTGACGTCTTGTTCGTGATTCGATTTTCTCGCAGTAAATTTCTCAGCTTTAACTGCTTTATCATAGGTTCATTCAAACCATGTAAATGTTATTTAAGTTATCATTCGATTAGATGGATATTTGGATGAATGATAGAATTCTTGAATGAATTAGAAATTCGCTAACAGATGAAAAACGTCAAGACATTTTCAAATGGAATTGTGTCCCTATGGAGCGTAAAAAAAAAAGCTTCAGAACATTAGTTAGTAATGGAGTAAGGCATTTTTGATTGCTAATCAATGCATTAACTTCGAAATATACTTGTTATATTTATAATATTATTTTCCCTACTTTTTCTTCGTTTAGTAATTAAATAATAGAAGTGGAGTAATGTCCGTAATATAATAAAATTCATGATGATTGCCCAAATCGTCAAATTGTTTTATCCAGCTGAGATCGACATATCATTAGCTCACTTTGTTGGTTGGAAATTTCAGTAATTTTGTCTCATTTCATTTTTTTTATTTATGGAAGATTGTCAAGAGATTTTCATCCAATAATCTTCGGAAATTTTGCAATATACTCTGGTGGAAGCTGGGATTTACAATGAAACGTAACATTCCATTCTCAGTGGAATTATTCGTTAGCTCTTCCATTTAATCAAGGTGTTATGAGAAAAATTTAAACTTATTTATCAGTCGTTAGATAAAAATTACGTTGGCATGGTAGACTAGTTTGACTGAATCTGTCAACTAAAATTTTTTAAACGTTGGAGTTTATTAGTGTGTCACCGTTGCACCAAAAAAGACAAACAGCATAGCAACGACTATTCATTGATAATGCTGTGTAAATTTTGTCCAAATTAAGATATTTTGAAAGACAAAATATAGTACTATGAAGTGAAGTTCGAAATTTTCAGGTAAGTTTGTAATGTTTGGGAGTCAAGGATTTGAGTAATCAAGTACATGTTCAAATATTGGGCTGTTTAGTGCAAAGACAAGTACCGAATAATAACAATTTTCTGATTTTGATCTTATTCTGGCGATAACATTTTTTTTTTCCATCAATATCATAGAATTATTATTAGTGCATTTATCGGTAATATATTAAATGATCTATTAAAAAATTTGTTCCAACATGATATACCATTTAATTATGTTTGAAACTAATGAAGTTATTGGCTCAAAGAGAAAAGCAATTTTTGAATTAAATTTATAGCGATAGCATATATTGAATGAAGTGCCATTTATTTAAGCCTTTTTATTAAAAGCATTAAATTAAAATAAAAAAAAAATAAGAAAAAAAATGACCATAAATAGGGAAATAATTTATTAGTAAAGTGATCCGATCGAAATGAAAAGCCAGCCATTTATGTAATTGCAAATGACAAAATTTGAGGAGACTTAGATGGTTTGTTGTCGTCCTAAATGATTCAATTCATTTTACTGATTACCATTAATCATATAATCAATCTGTAATTGAAGAACCAAATAAAATATAAGCAATTTTTTCATCTTGCCATTTTTACCAATTGTCAATTATGCGAATACACGACTTCTGTTAATCTAATCTAAAATGTTACCATCATTCATATATCGATATATCAGTAAGCTTCATGATAAAAGGCGCATGATGTGGTTTGCCGAAAACTGTTCCCATTAAATTTCATAGCATTTTCATTCATTGATTGTTATATTCTTAAAAATGTAAGAGATTTTCATTTCGACTATTTGGTTCATCGTTTTTTTTTTTTTGTCATTTAAAAAAAATAAATTTAAATTATTTTCTCCATACCATTTCATCATTTCTCATTACTTCCTACGGGTTATAAATAAGTCAGCAAATGATAAAATGTTTCAGGAATTCGAGTATTCAACTTAGACAATGAATTATTTACTATTTTTTTTTTTTTTTTGGTATCCTAATGTATAGAGTGAACAAAACAATTTAACGAATTAATTTAAGTTTAATAGAATGACCTTTATAAATTCTATTCACATCTTATGGCATATATACAATAAGTGATTCCATGGCAACTGGATAATTTAAAAGATTTAATGTAATAGAATAAACACTTCTAATTAATGCGCTATATAGTAATAACTGAATTATTCTTATAATCGTTTCTCACTAACTTCATCATTTCTGAATTGCTTTAAATTTTTATCCTCTGATTTATTCGCTGAACTTTATTCCATGCAAAAATTCTCTGCATCAATCTTTTCCATTTTTCTCCGATTTGAAATGTTTAAATATATTTAAAAAAAAAAAAAAAAAAAAAATGACAAACAATCAATTTTTTTTGGCTCCTTCAAATTAGTATGTTTTATTCAGCATTTTTTACCGAAAATATTATTCAACTATCTCAGGAAAATAATGACAATATTATTTTCCTGACAATAGTTTTTTTAATCAACTTGTTTACAATTAAATTATATCCATTTGATAACATATTATGACTACCATGGTTAGTATAATATTCAAATTCTTTTCACAGTTTCAATATTATATC
The DNA here is from genome assembly GCA_003640385.1 of Setaria digitata. Taxonomy (NCBI): domain Eukaryota; kingdom Metazoa; phylum Nematoda; class Chromadorea; order Rhabditida; family Setariidae; genus Setaria; species Setaria digitata. The sequence continues at coordinate 145,861 of RCAB01000075.1, read as the reverse complement.
TATTTAACTACAGGCTTATATCTGAAATTACGGGTAAAAGATGATAACATTTTAGACCTGAAATAACAGGTAGAAGAGAAAAATGCTAAAAATGACTGTAAATAATGTAATAGAGGTAAGGAAAGAATTTTTATTTGCTTATAGATGGCAAAATAAGAAAATTAATGATTTTTTGGTGAAATTAATCCAAAATGTTTATTGTTTGGAAAAGTTCACAAACAAGATTGAGAGGAAAATTATTGCAAAAAAAAAAAAAAAAAAATGTAAAAGATTTAAATTATGCTATTTGTAAAGATTTTTATTTTTTTTCTTTTTAAATCAAGTTTTTTTTTTCCTTCTTGAAGAAAAAAACTAAACTAATATTTCGCATCAATGGTAGCAAAAAAATATGCTAATTAATTGTTTGCTTTTTCCTTAAAAAGTTAATTGCAATTTTAGTTCTTGGTGCCAGTTAAAAAAAAAAAAAAAAAAAGAAAAAAAAATGAATATCGTAGAATTAGTTCATAGAAATCACCGTTACAGGAACTAAAATATTGCATTAAAGCAATAAGGGATTTTTTTTTTTTTTGTTTGAATTAATAATTGCATATATTAGCAATGAAAAAGCTTTTAAAATAAAAGTTTTCGATTGAAGGCTAATTATTCATTGGTACAATTGATACGATCATTAATAAGTAAGTTGCTTCTTCGGATATTTTACTGCCTGATGAAAATAAAATGCCGTTTTTATTCAGACGTGACACATTGTTTGTTTTTTATTTTTTTACAATTTAGGTTGACGATGTTGACGGTTGCATTTCAATCAATGAGTTACTTAATTGCAGCGTTGATTTTTATCACGCTAACGCATTCTTTGGAATCATCTGGAATACGTACGCTTGAATCTGAATGTAAATAAATTTTGAAATTTTTTTTCATTCATTTTTACATTTTTAAAATTTCTAAAATATTCGTTTTATTCGCCTCATTCTCTTGTTCTTTCCATCTTTTCATTCAGAAAAAAATTGTTCATGTCATTAGTTATTTCATGAAATTAAGTTTTTCACCTTCTTTCTATCTTTTTTTTTTGGATCATCTGAAATTCTTTTGCTCAATTTTTGAGAAAGCAATGAACAAATGTAGCAGTAATTAAGGAAACGATTGGATTAAATGAACATAATTTACCATCATAAGATGTTCTTATGTACAGCCCACATGTGACATACATTTCTGTCAAATACAAAACTTATTTAAATTTTTGTTTTTTTCTCTTTTGAAAGAATTTTTTTCTAAATGTTTTTCATCGAATTTCCATTTATTTCATCTCTGTTAAAGAATTCACACTTTGCTGCTAATGCAGAATTCTGTTTGTGGCAGATAATGAAGCAAAAAGAATATAAACACAAAAAGGAAAAGGAAATGATAAGTGGATTTAAAATTTCATGCTAAAATTTTCACTTTTAGTAATAAAATTTCTTCCATTAACAGTGCTGCCGTTTTGTGTAAAAATTTTTCGATTGGTAGCATCAGCTAAATAATGTTTTAGGGAATAAGTTATAGTGATTAAAATAGTGATGAAGATAATAATTAAAATAAATTATACTGATTAAAATAGTGATGAAGATAATAATTAAAATAAGTTATACTGATTAAAGTAGTGGTGGAGATAATAATTAAAATATATGTTAATTAAATTCATGAATAGAACAAATAATTTGTATTCATATACTTGTGCTATATAAATTAAATTCTTTTCCTTTTTCAGATAGCAAGGGTGACAGTCAACGAGCAAATCGATGTGGTAAGCCATCTTATCATTTGGTTTTAAAATTGCATTAAAAAAAAAAAAAAAAAAGGATCCATTTTTAAAATTTATTGCAAAAACAAAAAAAAAAAAAAATGCACAATTTGATAAAGTTAAAATTTTTGTAAGATTATAAAATTTATGAAATTACACTCATTTGTTGCTAAATGTTTAATTTCAACATATCGGAACAATTTCACGTCTTCTTTATGATTTATTAAATAACTTAATCTCAAACTTTTTGAAAAATTCAATTTTTTTACGGTACTATTCAATTTCTTAGTACTTCAGAATTGTTTTTTTTTTTCTTCTGATCTCTTAAAAGACGATAATTTTAGAATAATTTATAGTATTTCTTAATGAATCATATCAACAATATATATAATCGAAAATCTTGGAATGACATCATCTTTTCCTTTTTTTATTCATTTCACAATTTGCACTTTATGAAATTTGCTAATTGCAAGCTGAAAAACTAATTTCAAATTTTAAATTAATTTTACACAGACAAAAAAAAAAAAATTGAATAAATCCAAAAACAGATGATATCACACCAGTTGAAAGAAGAACTGAAAACATGCTGGATTGTTTGATCAGAGTCAGTCGCGGGTACGGTAAACCTGAACATGCCTTTGGAAGAATTGTTCGTAATGAGGTAAGTCTGAAGCTTTATTTGATCTAGAAAGATAATTTTATTCAAAATTAATACAGAAAAAAAAAAAACACTTGTCAAAATGAGTTGTTTTTTTTTTTTTTTTTTTTTTTGTAGCAACTGAGAAGTTCAATACAAAAAAAAAATATTTATGTCAATAATTTTCATGTTTACATAATTAATTCAGAACTTTTGCTATCAGTGATTTGTTTTTCTTCTCTTTTCATTCATTACTGTATGATATGACTCGACGATTTGCAAAACATGAATTGCTCATAAGCGCAAGATAATGAATTTTAAGGGTAAGAAAACAGGAAATATTATGCATGATGAGTTCTATAAAAATTAACAAAATAATATGATAGTAGGGTTAGAAAAAAATAAAAATATTTTTTATAGCCTTTCCAAGCAAGTCCTTTGATTCGTTTCGGAAAACGTTACGTAATGGACGATGGGCGTACAGAAGAACTATCACGTTTGCTACGTCAATATCTTCAACAACAGCCATATTTCGATGAATCAAATCATTCACGTCGTTAATGCATTTAGATTTTACGTATCAGCGGTAAAGGAAGAGAAAATATAGTGGCTAATTTAATCTTGATTTTAAATGAATTTAAGCCTGATATTATACCACAATTAATAGTACTTCGTGAATTTTGTTTTCTGATTAATTAATTATAGAATTTATCGAAATCTTGGCAATTAAATTGCTTAGAAAGTTGTTTACGCAAAATAAACTATACATCACAGGGATTATATTTTTATTTACTTTTTTTAACCGCGTGAAATTCTACAAAAAAGAAAAAAGAAAAAGAAAAGAAAATTACATATCAATATTAGAAATCTAACCTTCCCAATGTTCTCTATCATATTTCATCCTATTTGGGTACTAAGAATTATATTCGTACACAGTAAGATGTTATCATCGTTTGTATTATTATTAATATTGTGATTATGAAAAGCAGATGATAATTCGGATAATAGCTATTTGATAAGATATTATTTTAGAAGTGATAGAAAGAGCAAAATTGTGTTAGTTATAAAAAAATAAAAAGTGTAACGAAATTACACAAAATTCAGAGATCGTATGACAACACTGCATACTGAAATTTGGAATTCAATTTCAAATTTGGTAAATAATTTAAGAAAAGTTATAACAGATACAGAGTACATACAACTAATAAAATCCCGTTTTAGAAATGACAAAGTGCAGAAAGACAATAAATAAATTTTCGTTGTACAGCAAAGGATTATACAGCTGAATAGCGTAAACTTAAATTGATACTACTTCGAAAGCTTTCTTCGTCATCTTCAATGATACTCTTTGGCGAATCAGCTTCGCGATAAAGTACCATTTCAATTTCATCCACTTGAAGCAAGGGAAGAGCCAAATCACAGTCCAGATATTGCAGCGATGTGTTATTTATCTAAAATTTTAATAATTTATCAGCAAATGAGATGATAAAAGCTTATCAACTATGCTATTATTAGAGTAGATGGTAGGCATTTTTACGAATGTTTTATGATGTAAAATATTCAATGGAAAATAACAGAATTAGTTAGAATTTTGAACTGAAAATTAACTCAAAATTATTGATTCGAAAATTTTAGCATAAAAAAAAAAGAAGATTGGGAAAAAATATGAACCTGTAAAATCTTATCATATGGTAAAATTTGACCACATCGGTCAGCGGGACCACCCGGTAAAATTTCATTGATAAAAACTCCAGCATTATCACCGATACCATCCGATACGCTAAATCCGAAACTATTCGTCGAAGGATCCTAGAATTTCGAAACTATTCCAAATAATATGACTGGTTTTTCGAAATTAGCAAATTATCTTGAAACTTTTCACGTTATTTCCCTCATTCCTAATGAGGTAAAATCAACGATGACCATTAGCACAGTTAAAATCATTCACTTTGCATAGCAAATTACTGAAGATAATCATAAGTGAATCACTACCTGAAAGAATGTGCTATAGTAATTATTTACTACAACGAAAATATTTTATAAAAATTATAAATTGGAAAACTTGAAGAGAATGATCCCTCGATTATAAATAAGCTGACCTTACGTAATCGGACTTGATGAGTTGTACCGCTTGTAGATGGTGTAAATGTTTTACTACTGAGTTCATGAAGTACAAGTGCTGTGGATGGTGGTGATAATTTTATGCTTTTGGACTAAAATGAACGAAAAAATAAGGATAAAATTTTTAGTTGGTAATTTGTCAAATTAATTAAAGCTTATAAATCACTCAAAAATTATGCTTGAACTTGAAAATTTCTATTTATTTAACAGGTTTTTTTTTTTTTTCCCCCCCCCCCCTTGAGAAGGTATTTTCTTCAGTCTACTATCGTGCAATAAAATATGATATGAACTAATTCACAATCGTGAAATTAAATATTTTGTTATACTGTAAATAGATAAGATATTGCTGTTAAATATTCCTTTTTTTTTTTTTTTCGGGACTGTATATTTGAGATTACAATTTTAAATTATGCATGAAATAATGGTGAAAAAAGAAAAATCACTCTGGATGATAATTCATGAATGGAACGAGAAGACAAGCAGCCTGATGTGTTACGCCTTGCACTTGATGGTTCTGATAAGACAGATAATGGATGTAGTTCAGTGGTACCATAGCGTGGTGGTTTAGGTGGTCCTGTATGATATGATATATCACCAAGGGATGTACTAGTTTGGGAATCATTTGATAGACTCAGTGAATCCATTCGATCATTGCTAGAATACTGGCTTTCTAAAAAAAAAAAAAAAAAAAAAAAAAAAAAAAAAAAAAAAAGAAAAAAAGAAAGATTTCAAGCAAATAATGCTAAATTTATGAGAGATAAATAAACAAATAAATATTAAAAATGCCTATTCCTCGCTTTCTCTTTAATATCCATTCCTCTTTTTTCAAGCCGAAAGAAAGCGGATTTTAGGATTACTCACTGGAACTGTAGAATTACTATATTACTTATACCATAATTATTTCATTTGCATAATTAGAATTTTAATTAATACTTTATTCGGGAAAACATACGTTGAACTCCAAATTTTGCGAATTTTAAATTCACGGAAGGTGATAACGTTGGACGTGCCAGTCCACTTGTTGACGAAGTAAATGGATACAGTTGTCGTCCAACAGTGTCACCACAAGCTAACCTCAAATCGGATCGTTGAGCAATAGCAGGCTCATGACATCTGAAACTAATTTATTAAATTCAAGTATTAATTTATCTTATAATTGTGGGCAATATTAATGATTTAGCGAAAAGGTCGATTTGATCATAAATTTATTTAAGCAAAATGAAACTATCTAATAAGTTAATAGAAAATATTTCGAATTTATCATATAAATTGTTTAAATACTTTTCAGTTGACTTTTTAGAAAAAGAACAAAATAAAAAAAGAAAAAGAAGGGTAGCAATTCTAATAGATAAATCATTCCATTTCATTTATTTTTTGATTCAAATTTGGAAATTAATTCTATACTTCTTTTTCTAAATTTATTTTTTCGAACCAGTATCACATTCTTTTTTTTTTTAATGAACAATGCATAAACTCTAATTTGATTCCTTCCTTTAAAAAAAAAAGCTAAAATCACAATTATTTCTTAATATTTAAACCATTGTTTACCATTATTTATGATAATCAATTATAATAATCCCGAATGTTTGTCATTTACTTTTATTTCCTGCAAAAACTAATAAAAAATTAAAAGGAAAAAAAAAGGCTTTACTTTAACTAAATTTTTCATTTTAAAGAAATAGCACCAATTTTGTTATCAATGGATAGTCGTGTACTTCAAAAATTTACCTGGATTTTAATCCAAAATGAATTTTCGATCTTAAAAAACTAATACTAACCTGGTTACCAATGGATTGCTATGTGTATGTGATGTTGTCGTTCCACTGCCAGTAGTACATTCTTCTAATTTTCGAAGCATTGCTGCTTCGCCAACTGTTTCAAGTGCTTCTAGTACTTCAATCCTAATATGACACTTGTTAAAATTACTTATTTAAAAAAATAGAGTTATTACGTAGGAAAAGAAAAGCTTTGCATTTAAAAATTGGTGATTTTTCGAAAAAAAACAAAACAAAAACACAAATTACATAATTAAACTAGGCATAACTTTCAGAAAAAATAAATAAATGTAAATATACCAGTTTTCTGGTTCCAAATTGGTATTTTTATGACAACTACAACGTTCAGCAAGTGGTTTTTTAGCAGCTGGAATTGAACCTTTTTCCCATGATTCCTGCTCTGCCCAACATATACCTGAAATTAGTCTAAAAAAAATGAGAAAATAGATGATTTCATAATTTCACACTAATTTTAATCTTGCAAAGGAAAACGAAATTAATTTTAACTATTCTGAAAAAAAACTGAAAATTTTAACAAACAAAAACTACCAGGTTTTTTCTTTGAATCAGTATTGAATGGAGCCAGTAAACTGGCCGAATGAACACTACTGCTTGGATAAGTTATCCTTTCATAATCAGCCTGATCTTCGACTGCAAATGATTGTTTAATTTGACTTATGCTAGATAATGCTACGATCTTATAATAGAAGTACTTTGAAAATTTGAAGCAGAAGTTCAAATTTGTTGAAGAATAAAAAAAAATTACTGATCAAATTAAGAAGGGCAGTTATAATAAAATCGCAAATTTACAGAAACCAAAACATTTCTACAGTTGTCTCAATTAAATTCTGACAAACCATAATTTAATGAAGTATTCGGTAGTTGTTCATCGATTACATATCGTTGTGTACCACTGTGATATTTTGGTATATTTCCCGGTGAATCGTCCAAACTTTCCACGGCACTATCAATACTCTGAATCGGTGTACTAAAAATTGTACGAATAAGTAAATTATGCAAACAAAACAAAATGTTTAATTGGTTTATTTTCAAAATTAATGCAGCAAAAATTTTAGTTAAGATTTCGGCTAGATCAAAAAATCTTTTTTTTAAGCAAAAATTAAACAAATTGGCAATAAATTTAATCGCAAATATTTATAAGAAAAAAAAAAAAAAAAAAGGAAACATTTCCCAGAAAAATTTCGAATCATTTGATAATAACAAAAAGTGTAACATCTTACAGTAGATATGTCGTAAATTAAGCCGATGTTTTAAATTTTTTTTTTTTTTTTCGAATTTGAAGCACTTTATAAACTATTCAGCCTGTAAGCTATCAGTTCCTTCTTCTATAGAAACTTCACTATGAAAATGCCAATTACTGATAACACAAACCCTATTTTTTCTGAAGTTTCACTGTATGAATCGGACATTACTATGTTGTGCTGATGACGGATTCGATCCGCTTGTAATGAATTGGACAGATGCCAGGAACCTACAACAATTTTCTGCATTAATTTTGATTCTTAGAATGTAATTTTTTGGAATTTAAAAGAAATCCTGTCATTTAATTGGAAAATATTTTTTTCCTAATTATCAACCTGTAGAATGTGGTATTGATGAATCGAAAATTCGCATAATTTTAATTGTAACGAGATCGGTACATTGTTGCAATAAATGCATTACATCAGCTGCTTTCATACCCTCAACTGATTCATTATTTACGGCTAAGATCCGGTCACCAACACGTATAGCTCCAGTTCTGTAAATTTAGTCAAACTGCTGCGGAAATGACGCATTTTGCTTAATAGTTATATAAAAGCTTACCTCACAAGTAATAGTTGCTAAGTGCGATTTTCAAAAGTAAGAAAATTTTGAGGATTTCGAGCATAAGCCTTTTTTTCGAGCATTTTCCAATTTTCAAGTTAAATTTGTCGCATATGTTTAAGTTCCCAATATTATCACATCATTGTTCTGATAGTTTTGTTACTATTCGATGTGAATTATATAGTTATTTTGTCTTAAAAGGAAAAAGTATTGTTTGTAATGTTAATTTAATTTCCGGAAACATACTTTTCAGCTAATCCACCTGGAGCAAGATATGATATTAATACTGGTTCATAACGTTCACCACTAGATGCAATCGTTATTCCTAGTGGTCCACCTTTTCGATTCAGTTCAATGGAATAGATTAGTGACTGTATTCCATCATGATTTTCCTGAAAAAAAGTTAAATTTAACATTTTGTTTTAGCAAGGAACATTAATTCTTAACTATCAAAATATTTTCTAAAATATAAGGCAAGTATTACCTGATCCTGCGAATATTTTCCTTCTTCTTTTATAGTACTTATTTTACTTTAAAGTCTTGAAAATCTATGATAGGGTTAAATTAAAACCTGTTCAGAATTAACACCCTTACGAACTCGTAATTTAACAATATCACCAGAACGTTGCAATAAACGCATTGCTTCCTCAACAGTGCAAGATTCTAGGAGAATATTATCAACGGCTAAGATACGATCGCCACTGTGAAGTGATCCACAACTGTAAGTAATAATTCAATATAAGTCAATTAATAAAATCTTTTTTTAATTTCTGTTTTTGTCTCATAACCATTAATACTCAAAACTCTAAAAATTAGGAAAAAAAAAAATTTTTTTTTCTAATTAACCGATAAGCGACGCTTCCAACTTGTACATCTGATATGATAACTGGTTCACCCTTCGTATTTTCTGTCTCGCTTCTAACCACAATACCAAGATTATTTCCTCTTTTTGCTAATTTCACATCAAAAACTCCATCTAATGATAAGGCGCTTTCTGTAAATTAACTACTATCGGTAATAATTATGATAATTAATATCTTCTTAATGTCTGATACTATATATAAATAAATTTTCTGGAATTTCAATGCAAAGCTAACGGAAGGAGTAATTTTTTTAAACATAATTTAAAATTATTTTTTTGAAATGAAAATGAAATGGAACATCATTGGAAAAATTTTATGAAATAATGTCGCAAGAGATTACAGACAAAATGTCCTTCAAATAAATAAATAAAAGTAGCAAATACAAATTAAATTTACTTGGCATTTGGCAATTTGAACAGAAATTTATCTTTCCATCTCTTCTTGAAGCATAAAAATTTAAATTTAGTTTAAATTAAAAATTAAAGTGACAACAAAATGGATACTAAGTAAAATTGAAAAAAACTAATATGCAAAAATTTACCAATTACATCAAATTCAACAAGCAGTTTCAGTGGACTTGATGACTGTCTTAATACATGATTACCTTCTTCAGCAGTACCATTTAAACTACTCCAAGTATTAATAGCAAGGATACGATCACCAACTTGTAATACTCCACACCTATTAATAATTAACCGCCAATTTATAATGCATAATTAAATCATCCTGATATAATAAATCAATTAGTATAAATTATGAAAATCAATTATAAATGATTAATTATGAAAACTTTTGAAATTACTATGAAAATTACAAAATTTCCCGTAATTTATTATCAAATGTATTTTATTGTAAACATAACTACTTATGTAAAAAGTTTTAATAAATCTTCCTGTTCTTCGTTCCTTCTTCTTTCTCTTTCTTTTTATTTATTTTTTTCCTAATTTTTCATAAAAATTTCGAATCATACAACTACGCTTCTTAGGACCAATATGTGACTTGTATTTTTGCATGAAATTTTTTATTTTAAACTTTTTATTTGAAATTTTATATTTTATAAAATTTTTTATTTGAAACTTATACAAAGTCAAAAAAGTGCACTGTATTACTACAGTGCATGCTAGATTATTACTATTTTCAAATAATCTAGCGTGTAGCATAAAAGTACTTGTCCTGTCTTTTTTTTTTTTTTTTTTTGTATGCATTTTGCAATTTCTTTCTGCCATCCTAATAAGACTTCTACTATTAAGTGTCTAACTAGTAAAAAATTTAAATAGTAATGCTATTTTATTGGGAAGAAGGGAAAGATGACGAAAGGAAAAGGAGGAAAATTACCTTTCAGCAGGTGAATTTTTCTCGATATGTGAAATAAAAAGTGGTTGACGTTTTGACTGAGAAGTATTAGATTTTGAAATCTGATCATGTACAATGAAACCGAATGAGCCTCTTGCATAACTGTGTAATGTCACTTCCATCCGTTCCTGATGACATATCCGGCCACACGGTACACGTGACATTGCTCCGTCTACCGAAGCTGTAAAAAAATTTGATCTTAAGTCTTTCTGATAAAAATTTGATAATATTCATTGAATGAAAATAAAGAAAATATATTATTATTACGCATAAAAAAAAAAAAAAAAAAAAAACTTCTTGGTGAAAATATAAATATCATTCGTGACAATTTTCAATAAATAAATTTAAATTTTCTCATTTTATCTTATCATTTGTGATAATGTGTAAATGGTAAATTCTCATACACTTACAACAATTACATTTCTTTCACTCTTTTCTATTTCATTACTTATTTCTGAAAAATATAAATAGGCAGATGAAAAAAAAAAAAAAAAAATCATAGCTAACTTTTTTTTTTAAATCCGTTTTTAACAATATAATGAATTTCAAAAAAAAAAAAAACAGAAATTAGAAAAGGATAAAATATTAGAAATAAAGATAAGACACAACGTAAAAGTCAATACACAACTAGTTAGCTTATCTCTGCACAATTCTGTCCTCTCTTCTCACTTCATCCATTCGATCGAACTTTTCAAAAACTAATGAAACTAAAATTCTTCTTATCTTCAGCGATAAACTAACAATCCTTTTGCTATTTTTCCCATTTTTTTTTTTAAATTAAATTTGCCAAGAAAAAGCGAAGGAATAGCAAAAATATATCCAAAGATTATACTAATTAATAATTTTTGCTCTTTTTCTTTTCAATAATTAAAATGGCTACTTCTTTTTCCGCTAACTTTCGAGAATAAAAATATTAAATTAACAGATTCAAAGCATAATGTTAATCACATGTTTAGCTTATTTACAAAGACTAATTTAATCGTATGCCTTATATATCGGAGCAAAAAAAAAGACAGTATTTTAGTTTAAAAACAAGTTCGCTTAGTCCAACTATTAGTTATCAGTTAGTTAGACTAGTCGATCGCTATCTAGTTACTAGACTACTAATGAGTCAAATGTTATACTCTCAAAATGGTTAACAAACAGGAAAAAAAAAGCATTTTCTTGGCTTTCTTGATAATTAAGGAAATATTTTTCATCTTATCTCTTACTCTACAACAAATCACAGCTTTTTTTTTCTTTTTGAACTTAAGAATGCATTATAATATCAATTCAATGAATAATTAATTTATTCATTTTTGAAGTTTAAACGATAGGAAAATATACAAATTTGCTCAATTTTCCTCCTGCTATAACATTTTTTGTCTTTTTTTTCGCCTTGAAATACAATAATCATAAATAAATTAACGAAACGATCAAATTCTATTTTTTGACAAAAAGAAATTTTTTGGCCTGTTTAAAAAAAAAAAAAAAAAAAGAAAGTGGGATTAAAAAAATAGCTTTATCAGAAAAAATTGCTAGTATTTATAAAATTGAATAGCAGTTATAAAACTGACTACTGAAAAATAGGTTACTTTTTAGTTCTATTAGTTGAATAAAACAATCAGATTAAAGAGATAAAATTGAAATTATGACTCTTTTTTTTTTTAAATTTCAGTGCATTTTTTTTTTGCAGAAAACTGATTGCTAATCATACCTTAATTATTCGAAAATTCATAGTGACAGCTTTTGAATTGATAATTATTGGAGGTGAAAATATAAAATGAACTTTTTATTTATTAATTCCAGACATGATTAAGAAAGAAAAAGAATATTTGTTGAAATAATTATTATACCCACCTATTATAATTAATATATTCATTATGCATATTTGACCACAGTATTTGTGCAATAATTTAATGAAACAAATAGAGCAAAAGTGTGCATCTATCACTTCAACTTTGATTGAAAAGTTAAAGCATAAATGTCCATCAAATGAAGTGATCGAGTAGTGGCGTTCAACACTAATCAAATTTTGGCAAACTTGAAATTTATCATTCAAGACTGGAAAGTGGAGAGATTGGTTGCAATCTGCCAGATAATTAAAAATTAACCAAAAAAAAAAGACTGATAAATGATAATTGTATGGATAAAATGGATTATGTCAAATGAATATTTGTTTATTTTTTTTTTTCTTAAAGCAATAAATTTAATTAAATTATTATCTACTTTTCTTTATTAGCAATTAATTGATAGTTGAAGAAGAAAAAGAAAAAAAAAGGACGGAAGAACAATTAGATTTTGTAGTTTCGGTGAAAATCATTGTGTGAAATAAAAGTTACCATAATAAATCACTCAATTGATATTTCATTAATTTATTCTTTAAGCAATTTCACTCCCATAAAGGTAGCACTAATTATACTGTAGCGAATTATTATTATCAACTTTTACAATTACAGTGGCTTTCTTTTTTTTGCCTTGAAGAATTACAAAAAATGATGCATTCACTAGTAAGCAATACACTAGAAAGATCGAAATGATAGGAGGAACAGTGAAGGAAATAAGAATATTGTGATAAGCTGATTTTATGAAAACTGATATGTCTCGGGTGTTACAGATGAAATGAACAACGAAGAATAAAGATCTTTGCTGATTAAATTTCAATTCTAAACCTAGCATTATTTACTAGAATCATTTGACCATTACTGCTACTTTTCCATCTTTTTCCCTTTCCCACAATAACAATAAAAAGAACAAAAAAAAAGGAGGGGGAGAGAAAAAAGAAGTTTATCTTCTCTATGTTTAATAATTAATTGATAGAGGAGAAAAGTAAGCCACAGTACTGGAGGAAGAGAAAGAAACGAGCTTTGAACGTGATTAATTAATCTTAACGTTTAACTCTAAATGATTGATTCACTGATCTCTCCAAAGGTAAACGAATCATTTAGTGTAACGAATGTTAACTAAGTAATAAACCGCACATTTCTTGAAAATTATGATAAAGTACACAAACAAAAAAAGAAAAGAAGAACAGTTCTAATTCTTTTTTTTTTTTTTTTTTTAAATAATCATAACGAATCGATCATTGTTTTGGTCAAAAATTAAAAAGATAAGGAGAAAATTGAACTGATAGATGGAAAGAGACTTGAATCGAAATAATTTAAATATATACATTTGGCTGTAAATTATTAGTAAAAATTTAAACTGGATATTATTATATGCTACCTTATCTTCTAATATTTTGGATTCATATTTGATTGATAGATTTGGTTGTAAAATTCAATTTTTGATTGAAAAGTGAGATAAAAATTTCCGCAACGTCGGTTAAAAGTAAAATTCATACGTGAATAATCAAAGAATGTTGTAATAATGTTTACTAGTTGTTTCACTTTTTTCCTCTTACTGATCAACTAAATAATTTCCCGAAATTGATTCTTTCACTGGTCATCCATTCGAATTAGTTTTCGCCCATTACTGATAATTCATACCTGTTGAAAGTTCATGGTACCAATAATCAAATCCATCTAATTAATCCATCAGATGGCCAGAGTTTTATTCCTACACTATCAATTCTATACTTCTTATCACTATTCTATCACTATCGTTATCGTTAAACCGCTAAATTTCAATGATGATACAAAAGTATGTAATCCCGATGAAAATATCTTCCTCCCTCCTCCCCATCATCCATTTTCCCGTTCCGGCATCTCTTTTCCGGAATCTGTTTGCCAATTTATTACTTTGATAGATGAAATATAAATAAAAAAACGAAAAAAAGCGAACTTACAGATGCTGGCGATACCCGCAATAGCTGAATAATGAAAGCATAGAGTGAACATTTTCAAGCCAAAGGACATGAAAAATCGACAAAATCGTTCTTTTTTTTAATGTTTGAAATTTAAACAAACTTTAAAGTTTAGAAGGATAAATTAATCATAAATGATGAATAGAGAAAAGAAGTTTTCACAATTTCCATTAGCAAAATTGGCAGTACAATTAGTACAGTGCATAGTTTAAAGGTAATTAAATAATTAAATAGAGCAGTTGTAGCAAACAATTAATCTTCACGAATGGAGTGGAGTGTAAAATGGTAATATCGGTGGTTGCTAATAATAACCATCATAATCATAATCATATTAACCAATAGTAGTAATAATTGATAGTGATAATTAGTAATGATAATGATTAGCAAAATTAATTAATAATCATAATTAATAATAATAACAATTAATAGCGATGATTAATGAAGTTAATAATAATTTTTAACAATATAGCGACGGATAAGAAAACGAGATAAGGAAAAGAAGAAAGTATCGGGCATGTTCTGTGTTTTTGAATAAAAATTGTTTGCATTACCTATCATATTCAAATTCAGAAACCAATTCCGGCTAGTGAATACATATTTAACCGATTCCGGTTAGCAAATACATATTTGTATTGGTGATAATTGTTTTTGAATAATTATTATTTCTCACATTAAAAGAATTTCCAAATTTTTCTTTTTAATAAAAATAATAATAATAAGAGGAAGAAGAACTATAGACGATGGAATATTATACGACAACTGGTTGGTTGATTATCAGTTAACGAAAAAAAAAAAAAAAAAAAAACAAAAAAACAAGAGGATAAAACGGATTGTTGAACGGTGTAGGAGGAATCGCGGAAGGGCAGGGTGCGGGGATAATAAAGCAGTGGGATAAAGCGGGAGAAAGAGAGAGGGAATTAAAGTGAAAAGGAAATGAATGATGATGATAGAAATGAAATATGTGTCTCACGATTTTCATTAGCTTTTTTTTGGAAATGAATTAAAAAGAAATTGAATGGAACGAAATGAAATGAAACGAAATGGAGTGAAATGAAATGAAATGAAAAAAGTTTCCTCTGAGGGTCGTAATTCACGAAAAAAAAAAAAAAAAAAAAAAAGAAAGAAAGAAAAGAGGAAAGAAAAAACTTCCAATAGCCAAATTTACAAACAGTCTGTCTGTCAATCATCACATCAGGAACTTTTTACATTTGTGAACGCTGAAAATTTCGTTTCTATCGCTAATTTTTGCTAATTATTACATCATACTAATATGTATTATTTTATATCACTTATCAATAACACTTTATCATTTCATTCATCAATCTCATATTTAATTCTTTTCTGTTTCCTTTCACTATGCTTTTTTTTTTTTTTTTTTTCTTCTAATTAACAATTATTTATCGAGTTTAGTTACTACTGCAAAATGTCAATATTATCTTAGGAGATGATAGGAAGTTTTTTTTTTTTTTTAAGAAAGATTTTCATGAAAAAATATGGTCATCATTTTTAAGCATTTGTAATCAATTTATATTCAGGTAAAAAACGTTCATCTAAATGTTTGCTCCACGTAATATACGTATTATAGATTAGCGCAAACCTCGTTATGTACAAGTGTAAGAAATTACAGAAAAAAATAAATAAGTAAATAAATAAAAAGGAAATAAATAATGACAATTTTTGAAAATTATGTCATTTTAAGATTGATTATTAACATGAGTAAAATAACTGAGGGAATAAAGCGAGAAGTTAATATTGGAAAAAAAAAAATGAAAGAAGCTCAAAATGAAATGAAGCAAACAAACATTAATCCATGGATTAAAGCAAAAAAAAACTTCCAGAAAAATTGAGGAAATTATCAATTTTAAACTTTAATTCAAACAGGTTACAACCATTTAATCAAAAAAATAATTAAAAAAAAAAAAAATTCTTCCTTCCTCTCTCCCTTACCATTCGTTACCTCAATTTAACAATGAAATGATACATCAGAAGGGTATGTGATTGATATAAGTTCACACAATTGATTATAATCATAGCTCTGATAATTTCATGAATCATATTAATGCTGATCTATAGTTTAGATTATTAGAAAAAAAAAATTTTTTTAAGACAAAAAAAAAACCGAATTATTTCATATTATTAAAATTTCAAAGTCATTAAACAATTTGAAAATTTTTTCAGAAATGATTTTAAATGCAAATTGTATACGTAAAAAATCTTTCAAGCATTTACTAATTAATTAATTGATTATACATTTCCTGAATATAATTCGCAGTATCTTTAGGAGAAACATATATTAAAATATTGCAAATAAAATTAAATTTGCAAATTGAGTTAAAAAAAAAAGAGAAAAAAAAAAAAGAGTGAGAAGATTTTCACAACGAGATTCATATCTATAACATATGTTAAGCAGTGATTAGTGATTTTAGTGAACACATGGTCGAAGATGTTGTTTAATTAGTGCGGTACCATGTTTTAATTAAAACATCTCATTAGTTAACGAACTATTTACTTTATTTCCTTTGACTCAAAAATAAAAAAAAAAAAACTTTTTTATAATCAAACAAATTTCGTATAGTTTTTAGACAGACACAGACAAAACGAATGGTAAACAAAATATGTCCCAAAAGAAATTTATAAAAATGCCTAGAAATGGTGAAATGTTATTATGTCATGTCTGTGCAAGTCTGTGTATGTCCCTGTATGGCTGTGTATGTTTGTGTATGTCTTTGTATGGTCCTGTATGGCTTTGTATGTCTGTGTATGGCTCTGTATGGTTGTGTATGTCTGTTTATGCCTCTGTATGGCTTTGTATGTCTGTGTATGGTTATGTATGTCTGTGTATGTTTGTATGTGATAATTTCAAAAATTGAAAAAAAAAAAAAAAAAAAATTCAAATAACAGAAAAGGAAATTGAATGGGAAAACGAAGATGAATTGGCAATTTTTTTGTTATTTGCGATTCACTCATTCATTCATTCGGTCATTCGGTCATTCGGTTTTTCATTCATCGATTCATTGATTCAATCTTGCATTCATTCTATTTTTTCATTCATCGATTCATTCATTCGATCTTTCATTTATTCTTTTATTTCTTCATTCATTTATTCTCTCATTCATCAATCCATTGATTGTTCAAAAATTAATAATAAAGTGAGACTTTTTGTGAAATTTTTGAAGAAAATATTTTGTTTGGATAGCAGGTGGTTTCAATTCCTTCCATCTTTTTCCTCTCAATTCCTCCACCACTCCTTAACATCCTTCTTTTTTCTTTTATTCCAAAATTTCTAAACTTAATATTTGCTTTTTTTTTTTTTTTTTTTTTTTTTTTTTTTTTTTTTTTTTTTTTTTTTTTTTTTTTTTTTTTTTTTTTTTTTTTTTTTTTTTTTTTTTTTTTTTTTTTTTTTTTTTTTTTTTTTTTTTTTTTTTTTTTTTTTTTTTTTTTTTTTTTTTTTTTTTTTTTTTTTTTTTTTTTTTTTTTTTTTTTTTTTTTTTTTTTTTTTTTTTTTTTTTTTTTTTTTTTTTTTTTTTTTTTTTTTTTTTTTTTTTTTTTACTAATCATTCTTAGTTTGTTTTAAAATAAAAAAGTAGAAAAGAGAAGAAAAATGAAATGCCATCATCTATCTTTGAGTTGGAAATGTTTACAAAAGTTTCCTTTTTTTTTTTTTTTGTCCTGTATATTAGAAAATTTGTCATTCATTTTTGCTCTTTTTTCCCTTCTTGTTTTAAGTGAACAATTTCCAATTGTTGAATTTATTTTAGATGGAATATTTGGTATAACAAAGAAAAAAGTTATCATCTTTTTCGTGGTATCAGAAATGAAAAAATACAACAATAGTTGAGTATAATTTATAACCGATAATTAAAGAAAATAGTCCAATTAAATTTACATTAAAATGAAGGGAAATCAATTGAGGAGAAGAATAATTAAGGACAAAAATGATTATGATTCTAACACAGGTAAAGTTTTTTTTTTTTTTTTTTTTTTCCTATAATATTTTATAATTTTTGTTTACCAGAAGAAGACTTCAGAGAAAAGATTTATATCCTTCAGATGTGAAATTTAGTTAAATTTTATCCCGAGGGAGTTAATACTTGACTGAAATGAAATGGATGAGAAAGTTTGGATGCAATTGATGGATTTGTAAGCTTTTCAATCGAAATCTAACTCTTTCATAAATTTATGCAAATTAATGAATTTCAAAAAAAAAAAAAGGAAAAAAAGGAAAATTTGAAATTCTGACCTATAATTTTAATGAAATAAAAGAGAAGGAGAGCAAGAGATGGATAGAGGGAGAGAGGAGGAGAGAGAGAGAGAGGGAAAGAGAGGAAGGGAGGAAAAAAAAGAAATAATTACCAGCTTTTCGTGATACTGTAGCATTTGAAAATTTAACTTTATTTGTTATTCTTTCAGCATTTTCCCTTTCCGCTTGTTTTGTTCCTTTTGTTTTGCTATTGTTGCGTTTCATAAAACTTCGCCGTAACATTCTGACGCTGAAAAATGCTTAAATTTCCTTTCTTTTTTTTTTTTTTCTTTTTAGTTTCTTTTGCACAAAAAATTATTACAGTAAATAATATTTTATTTCCGTGTAAAATAACACAAAAATGGTTGAAAAATAGCTTTTTTTTTTTCCAATGAAATAAATTGATAAATTAAAGCAAAATATTGTCTGATAATTTGTAGCAAGTAACACGATTTTGTGTAATTAGCAAAAGATAGATGGATAATACTGTAATGCACCTGTAATTAACGGTGTTTAAAAAAAAAAAAAAAAAAATCGGAATATAATCCATTCGATAGACAGGTGTTAAATTTTATAGCGTTAATTGGGAAAATTTTAAAAAAAAAAAAAAAAAAAAAAAAAAAAGGAATAAAAGAAAGAGATGTATGAAATTCTGATAAAATTGGAAAACTATTTATCCATATAGAAAATAATTGCAGAGAGATGATAATCATAAATGTTTTATTTTGGTAACGAAATATTTTTCAACTATATATTTTACATTACAGGAAAAAATTATTAGTATTATTATTATTATTTTTATTTTTATTATCATTATTTGAAAATTATTGGCAAAAAAAAAAAAAAAAAAAAAAGGAGTAATTTTCATTACTGATAATTATTCTATGTGATTATTTTATTTATGGATTCATTTATCAAATTAGTAATATATATTAAATTATTAAATTGTTGAAATTATTTGATCCTTGTAACTTCTCATTTTTTCTTATAATCAATCTATTTATTGTCTTCCAAATGATTTTGCCTGATTAATTAATTAATTAATTAAAATTTTAACTATACCGATTAGCAGATTTCGAAAAATGGTAACAATAGGAAGCAGTATGAAATGAATGAGCGATGCTTCGATGGTAAACGTCACCTGTAAAAGAATGTTTGGTGCTACTGATAAAAGCATCCTTGTCAGAATCAATAACAGAGACTTTTTGTACATGACTATTCTTTTAGTGCAACAGTCAACCAGCACAATCAGCGTTAAAAATGGGTTTTAGTTTTTCAATGGTAAGCAATTATCGTATCGAAAATGAATTATCAATTTTTGCTCATTCATATTGATAATGAATGTTAAATGATAGTGATAAGGCATGATTAGTAGTTCATTTTCATGATATCACTCTAGTAACATCATTGATCATTAGTGACAGGGAATAAATTATGCAAAAACATTTTAGCAGTAATAATTATCTAATGATTACTGTCGAAGAAAATATGAATGATATATACGATAAACATATCATTTGATCATTTAAAACGAATAATCATGATATAATATAGTTTAGTTAGGATGAAAAGAGAGAGAGAGAGAGGAAGAAAATGATAAATAAAAAGAAGTTGATTACACTTACCTGGTTGTTTCTGGCATTTCAACGTTTCCAATGAGCCATTTATAATGCAATTGTCTATTAATGGTAATAATTGTTTTCCTCTAAAAATTCAAGATTTTTCTTATTTTTCTTTTATTGTTGTAATTTGGAACGATAATGAAATTTGAAAACAAACTATTAAAAACAGTTTAAAACAAGGAAAGATGGAAGAAAATGAAAAAGGTAATTTGGAAAGTGAAAAAAAAAAAATGGTATTAAAACGAAAATCTTAAAAGGAGACAAAAAAAAAAAAAAAAAGAAAAGAGGAAAAAAAATGAAAGAGAAAAATGGGAAGAATGAAAAGGAGGAAAAAGGAACTTCCAAAATAAATTAATCGCGGTGATGCGGGGATGAAGAAATATGAATTTTTTTTTTTTCATTTTTTTTTTTTTTTTCTTCATTTTCGGGACAGCTAAGCAACTACAAAAGTTTTATATTTACCAATGCAAACGAATTCTATATTTTTAAAATATTTTCAAAGATTCTTCCTTGTACAAATAAAAATTTTAATTTAGAAAAAAAGAACAATGACATTTTTGCCTTTTTCTTCCTCTATTTTTTGTTTTTTTAAATTAATACTAAATGGTTTCGAATTCATGTATTGGTATTATAATGCATGAAAATTATGAGAAAGAAAGTATTAAATCAGATTACTGCATTATTTGTAATTTTTAAATTGATACTTAAACTTTAGCTCTTGCAAATATGATATTTGTCGTTGCCTTTTTTTTTTTTTTTTTTTTTCTCTCTCACAAATATGCTCGAAATATTTTATTTGTCCATCAAATTTCGTTTATTGTAATATTTTATTCGAAAATTCTGTTAACACTTGTCAGTCTAATTTTTCAATTATTATAGCTAACTAATATATGTTATTGTAATATTGCTATATCTCGGATAGCAAAATGAATAAATAGGTAATTACTATCATGGTAATTAATCAATATACTTGGAGAGATGAATTCTTTTATTATAAAAATCTGTCCTAGTTGTAATCAAATTTCCATCCAAAGTATGATACATTTCTTATGCTATTAATTAAATTATCGACATGTAAGTTATATTGACAGGGAGGAAAAAATAGCTTGGAAAAGATGCCTTAATTGATTAGCAGGTATAATTTCCAGGTATATAGACGGTAAGGATGTTTGAAGGAGTCGATTAACATCTGAAAATGGAAGAAATTCAAGTTTACAACCATTTATTGCAATGATTTGATCTCCAGGAGATAATGCACCACATCTGAAATTCAAATATTGCAAAATTGGAAATATTTTCGACTCCGGAATTTGTAACTGTCATCTTTTTACTTCGTTTAATCGGATGATAATTTATTCCCCGAACTATTATATATGGATAAATTTTTCGAAATTAAAATTATACATCAATTTTGCGCAACATTTTCAAATGAACAAAACAAAACAAATCCAAAATTTGACTAATAAAAAATTTCGAAAGCAAAAAAAAAAAAACTTCATTAAAATTAATCAAGATGCTGATCGATTTCATCATTCTCAATGATTAAGGATAGCTGAGAATTACACAGAATTGCATATTTAATTTCAAAAAAAAAATTAATAAAGATAAATTAGAAACTAAAAACCTATCAGCAGCTGAAGCCGGTACTAAACGATCGATGAAAAATGCACGCGTCGTTTGATTCGTATGATCAATTTCACAAATTAGCTTAATTCCAATATCTAGACTGAAATCTTTTTCAATCTTCACACAGAAATGATCGCTATTTCGATATGCTGCATCTGAAATAAGCAATTTCATTTCTGTTACTAAAAGATCCATAAATTTGTTAAATTTTAATCGTAATAAAATTTAGTTTTACCAATTAAACTGCAATAAATCATTAGCATTAGTTTGAAATAAAAATTATTTCATTTTATTTTTATCTGTTCAAAAATACAGTCAAAAATTTTTTATTTCCACCTTGCTCCATTATACTCCTTACTCATATATTATAAATTAAATTTTATTTTCATTTTTCGTAATTCACAAAAATGCCAACCAATTATATTGATGTAATATTCAACCGTAAGAACGACTGTATTAACAGCTTCAAAAAGTAATTTTTGTGCAGCAGCTAAGGTAGCATTGAAAACATCAGCACCATTAATGCCAAGTACGCGATCACCTACACGTAGACGTTTTTCACTGAAGTAAATTAATTACTTTAAATGAATTATAGAAGCTAAAATAGCTAATGCTCGATGCGTTTATTACTTTCAAATGTTTGAAAAAAGTATTTTTTTTTTTTTTTTTTTTTGAAGAAAAAATATCAATTGAATTATTATTTGCTATTATTGCATTAATATTTTAAAAGGTTATTCATTTAGGTTTTTCAAAATTTTCACTCTTTTTTATATTAGCATGTTTAATTTTATATACATATATATATTTTTTCTTTAAAATGAAATGTCGAGGAATTTAACTTTTACTTTATGAGTATTTGATTATTTCAGTCACTGATTGTTGCAAATCATTTAATGTTTAAAATACTAAGGATAAGAATTTCTCAAGAATTCACCGATGTGCAGGACTGCCGGTTCGAATATTCATAATCGTAAGAGGTCTGGATTTTTTATGATCCGGTCCATATGAGCCACCACGCAATGTTACGCCAATTCGGTTATTTTCTTTTATTAAACGGATATCCGCATATGCTAATCGAGTATTTGACGGTTGCTTGAAATCTTCAACTCAAAACATTTTTTGAAAAAATTCATAAAGCTTTTTTTTTTTCAACTCTTACAGTGTTGCTCATAAAAAGTCACAAATTCGAGCATTGAAAGATTTAGAAATCTATCATTCAGAAAAAAAAAAAAAAAAAAAAACCATTTTCTTGCAAAAGAAAAAAAAAAAAAAAAAAAAGTAGAAATGATAAACTGTGCTGAAATCAATCAGTAATAATACCGTTATCATCAAGACTGTATTCAACTTGCAAATATACACAGTTACCGGAATTCCGTAATAATGTCATCACTTGCTCATGTGTAAGATTATCAACCTGAAATAATCAAAAATCGTTCTTTTTTCCTCCATTTTCCTTTCACCCATTACAAGAAAGGTAATGTAAATGAATTTATCATCAAGAAAAAAAAAAAAAAAAAATTTAAGAATTCAAGAATTTACAGCAATTCCGTTGATTAGTTTGAGTTGTTCACCTACTCGTAGCTGATCACTAATATGTGCTACACTTCCCGGTCTTAGGAACGTAACCGATGGTGGATATTGTTGATCTGTACCACCTATAATAACTAATTTAATAAATTTTCTACTACATTCCTACTTTTATTTGCTTCGTTAATTTTCAAACTTTTATAAATATTTCAAAACGGTTTTTAAAAGTCATAGTTTACTAATAACACTTCGTGCTTTTCCTTTCATTTCCCTAAATTTGAAGTTTTCTTTATTTGAACTACACTGCTTCAATCGAGTTTTATAAGATTCATACTCCCACCTCTTCCAAAAAAAAAAAAAAATAAAAATAAAAAGACCATTTTAAAATGGCTAAATTTTTCTTAAAAATTATATATATATTTCTAATAGGCTAGTTTAACGAAATCAGAAAAGAAAAATTATTAAATAAATCATATCTCTTCTATGATAATATTCGCTGATACAATGCAGAACTAAAAAAGAATTATAGTTAAAGTAATGTTAGCTAGTTCTCATTAAACTGAAATTAAGCAGTTCGATGAATATATTACCTTTTCTTACATCTAAATTATTAAAATGAATTTCAAAAGAATCTTTTCAGTGCCACCAAATTTACCAATTCATATTTTCCTACCTGTTAGGCCAATTCCAAATGAACAACCGATGGTTCGTTGAAGATGAATATCAACGATACCTTTTGCTTTTTCATCATTTTCATTCTTTTTACTTTTTTTGAAAAATTTACACAAACAACGTGAAACTTTGCCCCTAAACATTTATCCCTTAAAACTTTGATATTATAATTTCATTTTTTCTTACTAATTAAATTTTTGAGCAAAATTTAGTGAAATTTTTGTTAATTTTTGTTTTATTTTCTTATCAAAAAGTTTAATATCATTTGTATTTTTTGCCTTTGAAAAAATTGAAAAATTGTTATTTTTTTTTTTAGTCACAAAAAAAAGAAGAGAAAAAAAAAAAAACGAGAAAAATGAATTAACTGACTCAATATTGCCATCAACCATTATCGGTATTCGTTTAACATCTAATGGATCTGTAATACACAATGCTACCGTTCAATGTACAATAAAAGAGAAAATTTGCTTAATAGATTCGAATTGTATTATGTAAAGATTATAAGAATGGTAAATAGATGGAACATTTTATAAGGTATTTTGTTTTATTTAATTAACAGATTTGTTAATCAGGAAGTTAAATAATTTCTTACAGTAATAGCATTTATTATGAAGTGCTGCTATACGTTCATGCATTGTTAACTTTCCTATGTTGAATTAATCAAATATCTGAAATAGCACAATTTTTTCAATGTAGTATTTAATTTAACAAAAAAGAAAAAAAAAAATGAGAAATGGATCATCAATAAAATTACTGACAAAATTATTTCTTGTAACTGTTGCAAGTCATTTATTTCACAATATTAACGGAATTAAAATTTTCAATCTAAATGGATGCATTTAAAAAAAAAGTAAAATGCTGTATTCTAACATTAAAATTTTTGGCAAATTATATAATTAATGAATTAATAAAATAAGACAGGCATATCCATCTAATGCATTATTCAATAAATTTGAATTTACTATTTCTTTGAAAAAAAAAAAAAAAAAAAGAATAACTTTTTTGCATATATTCTTGATAAATTTAAAACTTTTATTAAAGCAAATTTTCGAAATTCATCAAAATTTATTCTTTTTTTTTTTTATCAAAAAGTTAGTTAGCAGTGAAGTGAAAAATATTTTGGAAATTGATTTAGATCAAACAAAAGCTATTTCAATTTTTGCATATTAAAAAGCATCTGGAATAAAATGAAAAATATAGGAATGAGAATGAATGATGATACTGTGACATAAAATTGGTTTAAATAGAGAGGGCATCATTCTGTTTACATCTGCATAATTTATACAACATACAATTAAAATTTACTAAATAATTCCTTTTTAATGAACTAAAAACTGATAATAATAACACAAAAATAAAAAGAAAAAGAAAGAACTAAAAAGTGAAATAAATGCATAATGCTAATAATCCTTTTGCAAACATTACGCGAAAACAAAATGATAAAGGAAATATTTTTTTTAGAATGAGAAAATTTCAGTTGTTAAATGTTTAAATCTAGCTAAAAAAAAAAAGTTTCTATNCTATTCTACCAATAATATAAAAAAAAAAAAAAAAAAAAAAAAAAAAAGAACATATTTTGATTGATTCAAGTTAATTTATTTGTTTAAATTGGTATCTCATTATTTAGAAGCTACTTTCCATCATCATCATTACCACCATCTGCTCATCCTTCATTCCTTCGTCCAATTAATTTCATAAAACTTATCAAGAAAAAAAAAAAAAAAAATGGTAAGTACTTATTAAATTCTATGCATAAAAAATAAATAATTCAAAAGTATAAGTAAAGAAATAAAAAACATTTGCCAAATTTTCTACATTAAAAAAATAAACAAACAAATGATTTTTGAACATAAATTCATGTTGAAGAAAAAAATCTTTTTCTTCTTCTTTATTTTGAATGAAAATCGCACAATATTCGTAATGTAACAACGAGAAATGAGTGAATTTACGAAGGACTAATATCATCGTTGACAATGTCTGTTGTAAAAAGCAGGTAATAAAATGTGACAATTTAGAAGCCATTAACCTGTATTCATTGTTGCTACCTGTATTTATTCCTTACATTTGCATATCTCACCTATTAATTCATACACTTACACTTTAACATTTCTTTTTCTTTCCTTTTTTTTTTCCCCTTAATCCCCTTTATGTTTCTTTTTCCTTTTTTCTTCTTTTTCTTCTGTTAATTTCATTTTTCCATTATAAAAATTTCGAACAAATTAGTTTGTTGTTGTTTCTTTTTTCTTTTGCCGTTCGCCTCTTTCTTTCTTTTCCCTTTTTGTCATTTTTTTTTTCTTTTTTTGTCAGGTAAACTTCAAAAATTATAAAAAGACTAAATTCAAAAAAAGTGATCTTTTTTTTCGTCAGCAGAACAAAAAAAAAGAAAAAAAGTAAATTAAAAATGGCATTCATTTAAAGAAAATTGAACAATCCCAGATTAAACAGCGATAATTTTTCCTAATTAAAATTATGAATCAATCGATCATATACAACTACGAAAAGTTAGTTTGCACCGTAATTAAATATTTATGATAGCATAAATTACGCTTTCGTTGCTAATTAAAAATTTCATTTTTCCTTTCTCTTTTCAATCAAATATTTGTAATAATGTATGTTAACCATGGTCCAATTATTTAATAATTTCATTAATTATAAATCTAATGTTCCAACTTAAAATATATTAGAATGTGAATTATGTGTAATAATATAGATTAGTAATTACAAATTCGTCTTTTTTTTTTTTTTATGACAAAATAAATTAATCCCTTGATTCTAGAAGCTTAATCAGTTCATTCGTGTTAAGTCTGTGTAATCTGGTACAGTGAAAAATACTCAGGAATAAATTCAATTTGATTCTTATGCAGCAACTGACGTTATCATTTGTTTAGCCATCAAATCATGAATCATAATAAATAATTGAGTGAATTGAAAATCCAGAATATCTGAAGTGAAAATCATCCTATTGATGGTACTTTTTTTCAGTTAAATGTCAATTTTTTTTTTTTTTTTTCCAAATCAAACATATGAAATTGGAAAAAATTGAATGGAACAGCAAAAAGCAAAATTATATTTTAAACTGATCGAAATCGTTATTGGTTACTAAATAAATGATAGGAAAGTGCTAAGTTTTAAATTATTCCATATGATATACTATCACATATAGCAATTTAAAGGATTAAAACATGATGGTAGAAAAAAAAAGAAAAGAAAAGGAAGAGATCGACTGATCGGTGAATTAGTTGAATCGATCGATCGACCGACCGATGGATTGAGTCAGTGAAATCGATTGAGAGTATCACGAAGAAACACCTGCAAAACAGGTTGACTAAACGTGTAAAGTAGTTGGTAAAGTGAAAGAAACAAAAAAAAAAAAAAAAAAAGAAAAAACAGAGAGAGAAGAAAATTTTGCTTCGGTCAATGCTTTTTCCAGAAGGGTTTTGGTGTTTTGGATTGATTAAAGAAAATAACAATGGCCACTATGTGTGACCAACTGACCACTTGTTAATTAAGTATGATTTGAAGCACTCAACCATACGCCATACCTTTTTAATAAAGCTTCCAATCTTACCTTTTCAATAATTTATTGCCAATATTTATTGCTTTCAGTATTTAACCAACAATCATAATTATCATTCATTTATTGTAAAAAAAAAAAATAAAAAAAAAAAAAAACGTTGTTTTTTTTGATTTATTGTAAAATCAAAAACTAATGGAAAAAGCGTTAATTGTATTTTTTTTTTTTGAAATAATAATGAATGATTAATATTGTCATTTGATTGCATTCGAAAAAATGAAAATAAATAAATATTATAAAAATTTATAACAAGAAAAAAAAATTTCATAATTTATCATTGAAAATAAAATTATGACGGCCATTTTAATTTACTAATTTTAATAATTTAAATAATTTCTTTGTCAATTTTCATTTTCTCATAGCATTATCCAAATTTGCTTCAAATTTTAATTCCGAACAAAATAAGCATATTATTGTAAATTATTTATAACAAAATATAAATTATTATTATGTAAATAATTATAAATTATTTGTATCATGAAAACAAAATGATAAAATTCGTTCATAGTGCTTATCCAATTAACTCTAGCAAAATCCTCTCATTACTCAGCTATGCTGATTTGCTGAACTAGTTATAGCAAGAATGAAACTAATAGTATGATATTACAATCTTGTTAATTATCTATGTTTATTATATTACGATGATAGCATTGATGATAGTGCTTCTAGCATGTCGCATTATTGTTATTATGCATGATTATCATTTCCATCAAGTACATCACTTACTGAAATTTAAATTGACATCAAATAATCTGCTTAAAATAATGCTAAATTTTAACTTTTCTTCTGAAATTTAACTTGAAATGATAATTTTTGCTTCTGAACTATTTGTGATCAACTTGGTAGCACTTCTTTCTGCTCAGTGATAGATATTTCTAGTAGATATCTACAAATGAGCGGCATTAAATGATATCAAATTAGTGCATTTTAGATTTATCTTTGCTAGCATCGTTATATTATTTATCATTAGATGATAACGATTGGATGGATGATTCGGTTTTCTGTACATGTGGGATCTACACGATCTAATCTATTTCTTTCATTTTCTTTATGGAAAAAATAGGGTTTCGGAAAATCAGACATTATATGAATTATTGGAAATAACACGTTTTACACGTAGTTTATTATGATATTTTTCAGTTGAACTAAACCACTAGAATAGCAATATTCTTGAATACTGAAAAGATGAATAGGTCGGCAAATCATTCGGTATGCATTATCACTGGTTTCCAACTTAAATATTAATTTTTCATAACTACTGATAAATGACCAGTTCATTGTCCACTGAATTATTTCAATTCATAATCGATCTGCTGCAATATAAATTTATGAATTTTTTTTTTTTTTTTTTTTTTTTCACTAAATCCAAGAAGTCAGGAAATTCAGTCTATAATAAAGTTTTCGCGATATTCGGAAATTTGAAATGT
Organism: Setaria digitata; assembly: GCA_003640385.1. Classification (NCBI taxonomy): domain Eukaryota; kingdom Metazoa; phylum Nematoda; class Chromadorea; order Rhabditida; family Setariidae; genus Setaria; species Setaria digitata. The sequence continues at coordinate 117,039 of RCAB01000075.1, read as the reverse complement.
AACCACTACGTAGAAGGTAGCCATTCTATTTTGCGCTAGATTTTTTTCTTTTGTTTAAATTCCCGAAGAAAGAAAAATCAGATTGGTCTTAACAGTTTGATACATTTTGTTCGTCCTACAATGCTTTGATTAAAGGACTTTCATCGTGTATCGGTATTTTTCTTTTTACTTATAAGTTTTTAACACTAAAAAATTCTGAAATTTCGGTTCCTGAAATTCCAGAAGTTAAATAATCAAATTAGTTCCAGAGAAGTGAAATTTTCGATGAACGGATGACAGAGAGAACAGCATCAGGATCAATGCCAAACATTAATATTATTCCGGTATGTATTTAGACATAAACCATTGTTACCGATTGTTATTCTTCCTTGTAGTTTGATTTATTCAATCACTTCTTCCTGATCACCTGTGATAGCTAGGTGAATTTTACTAAATGACCAAGATGGAATTATAATCCTAGATCACGATCTTAATTAGTCAAGAATAATTATCATCAGATGGCCAACTATTGTAATTTTTGTTATTTTGTTGCTTTTCAACAATTGATTTTAATTAATGTTATCTTAATGAGGTTTTCGCGAGACGATTATAAAGCGAACAGGCTTTATTCTGTAGTGAATGTGGCGAGAAAAAGTTTGTTTACAGGTCTATGAAAGTTCTTCTAGCAAAGAAAGTAGTACTTCACAGGATGATGAAGATGTTGCTGACAAAGATTTGAAGAAGGAGAATGTGAAGAAATCAAGCGGTGAAGAAGTGAGACTAATAAAGTGTTATCAACTTTAATTAATCATTATTAATCATTGTTAAAATTAATTTGTTCAATTAGCAAAGTTTTTTAAAAGTTCAATTAAGAAATGCTTTTTTTTGGCATAGGATTCGCTAGCAGAAGAAGTAGAAAAAATAACAGGAAAAGATACTAGTCGTAGCAATTTGAGTCCAACAAGCCTTGTGGCTACGAAAGAAGAAATAACAGCGCCAAGAAGTGAGAGAGAAAAAAGTAACGTCTAATAGATTAACTTCATGCTTAATTGATTCAGTTTTTCTACGTAGTAATAAAATCGAATGAAGCGCTCATTAATTAATTACATTGCTTCATATTTTTTGTTAATAGTTTAGTTAGACGGTGTTTTATATATGTTCATCCAGCTTATTATCGTTGAAATTCAGTTAATGATGAAATATATTAGTATCAATTCCATATTTTAGCCGAATCAATATTCAGTATTCGAGAAAAACCTGCTTCAAGTTCAGGCGAATGCCAAAACTGCCATCTTCTACGATCGAAGTTATTGACTCTTAGCACAAAGGTCATAGTTCAAATTTTCCACAATAATAATGTCAGTAGTCAATAGGTTTACTTTCACTGCTGCTAAAATCTTGTTGAACTAGTAGTGATTTCAGGTAAGAGAATTTGAAGCAATGCATAGAAGAAGTCCTGCAGCAAGACGCATGGGAAGTTTATATGGAAAGGTATAATTGCTAATAATTTGTCATGAGCAATTTTTTTTATTTACGTGAGAGCTGAAGTTAAAGTTTAATTAAATGGCTTTCTTTTTAATTCACAAAAAAAATTTTAACTATTAGCACCGTTTATCATTGTTTTGCTCATGAAACTTCACTTAAATTGCTTTTATTCATCGGGAAATTTCAAATTTTTTAGGGTGAAGGGATAAAGCAAGAAAAGAATTCAAGTGCTGCTCAAACTGATAGCGACGATATCCAAATTAATGAATGGAGGGCTCGTTGTGTTTGTTTTAATTTTACATTTTTTTTTTTTTTTTTTTTCTTTAACTGTGTCTGGATGAAATTTTAGAATTGTAAAAATCATAACTGTTATTTCTGTTACATTGAAATGATAGAATTTTTCTGGCTTTAAGGGAAAATTTTTGATGCAGTGATTAATTGAAGGGCTAATTTTTAGTAAATTTTTTTGTTTTTGTTTTTTTTTTTTACTACAGGTAGAACTAAGCGAGAAAATTGAAGCCCTTCAACAAGGTACAGTAAAACGAATTAGTGCCTTTGAATTGAGTGCAGAAGAAAGCATGAATGAGCGTGATGTTTTGTTAGCAAAGGTGATAAATTTTTCTAATTTTACAGTCTGTTTTGAAATATTAGCATTTGAATGGAAGTTTTTTTTTTTGAGAAAGAAAGAGAAAAATTCATTTGTAAGAAAATGGTTGAGCTTTTTTGGAGATAAGTGTTGTTGTTTTAGCTAGCTAAAGCTCAAGAGAAAGTCAGTTCTTTGGAGGAGGTATTGGTAAAACAAAGCGAAAAAAATCTTAAACTATCAAATATAATAGAGGTATGTGCTGCTGAAATTGAAATGAAATCTACAAAACTTCCAAATGGAACGTTTTTCTAAGCAATTTTCTATTCTTTTATTTATTTTGAAACTATGAACTCCTTTTTTTTNTTTTTTTTTTTTTTTTTTTTTTTTTTTTTTTTTTTTTTTTTTTTTTAAATGATTTGACCTGAAATGGTTGATATTAGAAGGAAATTATAAAAATTTATTTGGGTTGTTATTGTGAAGAAATTGAAAATTTCTTGAATATTTAAATTGAAAGTTTCATTTTTTTAATACCAAATGTTTTTATCAAAATTTTACTTTTGCCTACTTCTGTTAATAATGGAAAATTCAGATAGTAACTTTGATGCTCATTGTAGAATTTGCAATTAAAAACGAAAGATCAATTGGAGAAACAGAAACAGGAGCTAATACGTTCAGCAGAAGCAGACTTGACAGTGACAGAACAACTGTACCGTTCTAGTCAAGTGAAAGTTGTACAGCTTGAAACAATGCTTAAAAAGGCTCAGAGTGATAATTTAGAATTACGTCGTCGTCTTGACCTAGCTAATGATGACCTGAAGAATGTGAAATTTGGAGCAGCGGAACAGGTTGAATTTGATCGTCGATTGGAAAAACGATTGAATTCATTGATGGAGAAATTCAGAATTGAAGCACAAAGCTCTGATCTGATATGGATGGGCGAAGAGAATATACGATATGTTATGGACGGTTTTGAAGCAGCCATTCGGACCATTCTTGATGATGATCCTCATCTTGGCCCTATGGCTGAACGTTTAATGGTTTTTATGGATGCAAAAAGTAAAGGAATGAATCAAGTATGTAATTTTCCTCCGTATTTTCATAATTAGTGAAAAAATTTTTTTCCTTTACTCTAGAATAACAAAATTCTCTAAGCATTAAAATTCAAAGGAAAAAATATTTTCAGTTAACAGAAAGAACGGAAAACTCTGCCGGCAAAGTTAATCAGGAATCGAAAATTTTCTTGGTAAATTCAGTTTTAAAGTTTTTTTTTTTTTTTTTTTTTTTTTTTTTTCGCACTTTCCTGTCACAAAGAGTTCGTAATTTTTAGGACCTCAAGAGGGAAATGACTACGGAAATTCAGTTGATTCTGGAAAGCTTTCATGCAAAACAGACTCAGGATCTTGCGGAAAATGTGTGCAAAATCATGAGCTGTTTGGAAAATGCCGAACAAGTAATGATTACATTATCCAGAAATGAAGTTATTTCTTCGGTTTTTAAAATTTCGAAAATTCAGCGTCCAGGAAGGAAAAAAGTGATCGAAATGCCTGATAAAAAAAAAAAAAATCGTGTAGGAAAAAATGTTTGATTGAAGACATTGTAGTTATTTTTATTTCATTATTTCTTAATTATTGTACAGTTGCACATAGAAGAAAAATCTTACATTCTCTAGTAACAATATTAATAGTGATACATTTGCTGAGAAAACTGGAAGTTTAATTTGTGCAAAATTTTTTTTTTTTAGAAAGTTGATAGCAATGTAGTAAAGCGCATTGATGACTTGAACGATTTACTTCTCGTCCTTAGCAGTAAGCAGAACGATCTTCAAACAATTGAAACGAGAATGAATGATAAATTAGAATCACTTTCTCAAACAATCGATGAATTCAGCAATAAGATCAATTTATCAGACGAAAATCGGTTCAGTCAACTGCAAGAAATTTGCTTCGAAAGGTACAATCTTCGAGCGGCAACTTACTACATTGAACATCTTGGCGCTGAACATCTGGTGTGTTTCCGTTTTAACATTTCTTAAAAATTATTTCTATTTTTTGCTTTTTTTTTTTTTTTTTTCATATTAAGATAGTTTTATTTTTCCTTTTTCTTTTTTTTTTTTTAAAGTTGATTGAAGCTAATTTTAGAAGCTGGAAAATAAGCTAAAAAATGTGGAAGTACAATATGAGAGGTTAAAAAAAGAAATGCATAATGAGCCCCAGCCGGAATGTCCGATGGCATACGTAAGAGAGCCATCTCGTTCAAAAGCTGAAGAAAGTGATATGATGGAATGGCCACCATCAGGAAAGTATTTCGGTTCATCACCTTTCAGACAAGTAATCTTCCTTAGCTTTCTTACAATTTTTCAAATTTCAAAGAATCAGAGTAGCCTCCATCTGTCTGCATCCAGATGATTCCATCATTAAATATGGTTAGTTTCTAATTTTATATATGCATATTTTTGTTTATGGAACTTATGAATTAATGATACATTTACAAGATTTTAATTATAATTTTCAGCTTGGTGGACAGAGAAAAGAAAGTCATGGTTTTGGAGCGACAAGAGAAACGACGAAAGGTGAATTGAAGAAATTATTATTGTTTTGAAAAATTTCCCAATTTTTTTTTTCCATACTTCTGAAAATATCCAATCAATTTTTATTTTCCATCATTCCATTCATAATCTAAAAATTAATGAGCTGAATAATTTAGAAAAATTTAACATCACTTAGTAAATTTCCCTAGTAAAAGTTAATAAAATTTATTCGTCTGTAGCCTGTTTAAATGATTCCATTTTAAATATCTTTTTTTTTTTTTGCAAACAAATTAACATTATAATTTTAAATGCAAACTTAAACGCAATTGCTCTTATTTATGATTCGAGCTTATCTAAAATTATCCTACCTAAATAGTTGATAAGTTATTTTTGTGACTTAATTCATAATGTAATAAAAACTGAATTTTGCAGGTGAAAGCAAAATGACAGTACTTGAGCGAAAAATGAAAAGTCCTCAGAGACCGTCAAGCGCTGGAAAATTCCCGAAATGTCATCCTTCTTGATATTTCTCATTACTTCCATATTCGATTAATTTTATAGATCTCTTTCACTTCATCCCAAATATTCCTTTAACCTCTGCTTTATCCTTTTGATAATTTGCCCTGTAAGTGAATCTTAATTCTTATTTATCATTCTTCATCATTATTCATTTATCACATCTGTGACTAGACATCACTTTCATTTTTTTATGCTAGATGCTTGTTTTTACTTATCATATCTCCTATAATTGCGTTCAATTTTTTTATCACTGATAAAGACGTCATTTTTTGTTTGCTCTTTCACTTTTCTCTTTTTGTCTAGAGAAAAACTAAGTTTTATTTACTATATCAGCTATATCATCATTCCGAACAATTAACAATTTTTTTTTTTATTTCGGATTTATCCTTTGTCCACTGTATGCATACTTTTTCCTTCGTCCTCACTGCCACTTGTTACTTTTCTTTCTGCGTAAATATTTGCTTTTTATCAATCAAGTTAGAAGTTTTATCTTTTATTACAAATTTGCCTTATTTTCTTCTGTGCTTTTAGACTTGTCAATTCTTTGCTTCGCTGGAAAAACTTTTCGGTAAAGAAAATTGTCGGGAGGTAGGTAGTAATATGTTAGTTTCTTTTGGGATATTTTCCTGCTTTTCTTTTGTCGAGAAAACTCCATCGGGGAAGAAATTGTACGATAAGTTTTGATAGTGTTGTTGGTTTGCTTCTTTTGCCTTGTATATTCGGAAGAGTGAGCAATAAAGAAGTTTCGAAACAGCTTTGTAGCTTTGCAATGAGAAAGTCTCGAGATGGCCTGGTAACGTATGAAGATGAGTAAATGAAGGGTGTCGATACGTATAAAAGATAGCTTATTAAGCATCTTCTAGAGGTCCCTTAGCCATTACTTCTCGATAAAGTGTGAAATGATAAGGTATGATATAAGCATTGCTCCAATCATAAAGTCAAAGCGAAAGGTAGTACACGAATTACTGCTGTGCACATTTCAGTCGAGACAGAGTATCAGAAGCTAGTTAGCCATTTTTGACTGAAGACGAAAAGATGACTGAAATGATTGTATTTTATTTTCATGTAGCTGGTCCGAACAATAATATGATTCAAGGGAGGAAGATTTACAAGTGCCTAAAATATTTGTGGATTTTATTCTGCTAGTTTAACTTTAGTCCCTAGCTTTGGGATGACGATGTTTTGGCTATTCGATTCTTTTGGAATTTCCAGAAATGACCACTTGTTCAAGTAATGTTTAAATTATTTAAATTTGGTCATAGTTTTGACTTATATCAGTTTTACCTTTTAATCATTTCTGTACAATTGGAATGGAACAATTCACTAAAGTGACATTTGACGAAAGAATGGAAAATTTTGGAATGAAGCAGAATCACATATGAAAGAGGATTCCTTTCAAGAGCGTCAAGAAAAAATAACATAAACGGACTAGCTGTTATTAACTAAATTAGAATTGCTGAAAAAGTTTAGCATTCTTCATTTTCGGTCTATTTTGACTAGCCACAACTACATTTTTTGTAGTCAGCCCAGTTATGAATTTTTGAAGAAACAATTTTATTGATAAATTTGCATTTAAAAATGTCCGAAAGGTAGCCAAGAAAGGAAAAGGAAAGAGTTGGCCTAAAAAATTACTTAAATATTTAAAGTGATATCGACAAAAAAATTGGAAGTGAATAAATTTCACTAATAAAGTTTTATAGCGGTAGCAAGAACAACAACAATAATTGAAATAACAGTTAAGCAGAATATTTAATTAAGAAATAACGTAAGAACTGAGTTTCAAGACGTGTGAAAATTGCTTGAATTTGATATTTTTATCGGCTATTTGCAGCTGATTGATTTGTATAAAAATAATCCTGGCTTATCAGGATAATTCAGGCTAAGAAAATAAAGTATAGTTAAGAATATGCATTTTTTAATTAAATTATAATGGAAAGAAAAATATCTCAAATTAGCAGTGTAAATTTGGAAATTTAAAAATTAATACAAAACAAAAAACATTTTATGTTTATCATGTGACAAGGATAAAAGTGTGGATTTTAATTTAAAAAAAAAAAAAAAAAAAGAGATAAAATGACGAAGTAAATTATAAAAATAAAAAATTATTGTTGAATATTTAATATCAATGCAGTACGATACGTGAAGTAAAAGAAAATGAAGCCGATTTTTTTTTTTTTCTTCATGAAAATCAACTTTCAAATTTTAAAGATAAATTTATGAAGGGTTTAAAGTGTTATTTAATTTTTGAAATTTTTTTTTATAGATTTTATCTGTGCAAGAAAGGTAGTAAATGAAAAGTAATTAAGAATTTATATAACCGCTACAGGAAATTAAATATCATGCAAACTTGTCTTAATCGTAAAATTGCAAAATTCTTGTCCTATTTCATTTTTCGCTAAATTTTGGTGCAATTATAGGATTGGAAATTACAGGTGAGATGTTCTGTTTTGAATTTCGCTTACAGATTAAAATTTCATAAAATTAAATCCTTTGAATTAATTTCTCTTAATTTAGTCATTTAAACCAAATCATTATTAATGTTCAGATATTAACTCATTTCATACCCCAAAATACGAACTGTGCTAAAAATTAATTTTTTTTTGGCAATTTTTTTTTTTTTTTTTTTTTGGCACAGTGTTTTATTTTGTGAAATATAATATAACTGGTTGCAACTGTAGCGGCTATTTTTATCTTGCTTGATGTTATGGTTCAGATTCTTATAACATTATTAAAATCTCTCATCCTTTTTTGAGTAGTTTTTTTCTTTTTCTGAACTAGATTTTCTTCCATAAACTTTAGGATCAATCAAATGCATTTGTCGGCATTCCTTTTACTTAGCATTTCAAAAAAAAAGAAAAAGAAGTTATTTTCAAAAGTTTCATCCAGCAATTCGTAAGTTTATTTGTTTCATACTTCGAAGTTTAAATGTGTAAAAGGCGAAATTACAAACAAAAATGTGAGGAATTTTATTCATTAAGTAATTTCATTGTCATATATTTTGTAAATTGTATAGAAAGATACATAATTATATTTAGAATAAAAATAAAATAATTTCATAATTAATTCAGTATGCTACGATAACATTCACAAAATGTCTTAGTAAGAAAGAAGACTAAATATGTTGTTAGATTGCATTTCAATAAGTTCAATAGTTGAGAAAAATGGCAGGATTAAATGCATTTGGAGATTTTCCAGCAAAACGAGAAATAATAATATCGAGTTTATTTAGTAGCAATTAATTAGATATATATGATCAGCATTGCATTATAGAGTTCGGATAGGAAGTTCTTCCAGAACTGGTTCATTGCAAAAATTTTAATTGAATATAATTATTTAAATGGAATGCAAGAAGTATTTGCATTTCCTTCTTTTTATCAGACATAATGTACCTAATCCCATAAATGCTAAATTTTTCCTTTAAATGATAACGTCTCATTTCGATCACTTGAACACGTTGCTTCGTCGAGAACCACGCACACGCACCGTACTGTCACATGACGTAAGTGCCCTAGCTAAATCTCGTACCGAATCTTTCCCTTTGAATACCTTTTTTGGATCACCAGCAATTGTTTCCAGTTCATATCTGAAAACATTTATCATAGTTAAAAATTAAATTGTTTTGTGATAAATCTCTCATTTTGTTAAAAGCAAAAATGAAAATGGTTAAATTTTTTCATTTTGCTTATCACAAGTTGACAGCATTAAAATTTGCATAATTTTTGATTAAAAATTAAACTTACTCTCTCCATGAATCCGTCACTGTAGCAGTAAATGTGCGAACATTAGGCAACCGATGAAGCATTGTTGCTGCTTCATCCACATAATCATAACTGTAAGCAAAAAACAACGAAAAAAAAAAAAACAAAAAAAAAAAAAAAAGTAAAAGAAATAAATAATAATGATTATGATTATTGAATCTTAGCAATAAAACTATTCAAACATTGCTTTGGTCAGAATTTCACTAGAAACTTTCTAGGTGGTCTTGAGCAGCAATAAAATATATTGACAACATATCTGAACGGAGATACGGTAATGAAGAACCTTCGTGTGTGGTCTCGAGACTACTCCTGCTACCAATACTCTGTTCCAGCAGAAGCTATTATAATAGAACCTTTCGTGGAACAGTGTTAGCAATGTCTCAACTATTAGGGTGGTCTGATTTTTATGAAAGTAATAATTAGCATTGTATTTATCACTGATAATGATAATTTTTTCTTTTGCTTAAATACTTTCATTTAGTTTATTGTCGGATGATATTTGCATATTTAGATGAAATTGTTTTATATAGTGATCATTTTTTTTTTTTTTTTCTTCTAAAATCCACAGAAGTTAGCTGATAAACATAAACATAATGCATTGCATTTTAAGGAAAAGTTAATTGAAAATTATTGGAAAACTTTTCCTTCTTTATATTTTATCTAATTGCTTTCCTTTCCATATTTCTATTTCATGAACCGTATTAATGGAGAAATAATTAGTTTTTTGTTAATTCATTAATTTTCTTTCTTGTTAATCATTGTTTCAAAAAAATATTCCTCAAAGTAACAAGAAAAAGGTCATGAAGTCATGAAAAGGTCAATTTGTTGGTTCATTTTTTTTTTTTTTTTTTGCAAATTTTACTGAAATTAAACCAAACCTGAAGCCATCAGTAAGTACAACAACGTTAGTAAGCACATTAGGACGCCGTTCTTGCAATACTTCCAAAGCTAATTTCAGTGCTGCTCCCGTAGCAGTTATACCAGCAAAGAAGGGCAACTCTTCAGAAAATAAGACAAAAATCACTAATTAATAACAAATTAACATTAAAAAGCTTATGAACCTTTTATGAGTAACTTGCTCTATTATAAAGCAAGATTAACTGAAGGAGTAAAAATGATAAAAGTTTTAAACTTAGTCATACATACTCTTTTAAAGAATTTGAATTAAAAATTCTAATGTGTTGTTGGATTTTTTTGATTAAATTAACTAATTAATCAGTTGTTCAGTAAGGTTAATAAAAGTTCTTGTCAGTTAAATAGGACTGGAAAATAAAAGCTTCAGCTGTATAAATACTTTTAATCATCTCGATGATTTCAGTTCGATTTCCATGCGATGCAAATGGTATTTTCACTTGACGTCGTAAAGGACTGCTATACTCAATTACTGGAAATAAGAACTGATAAGCAATTCTGTAGCGATTCATCCGGTGCAGTAGCAATCATAATGAAATGATGTGATTATCAATGTTAGCGTGAAAGCAAAATTTAAAATTTAAAATAAGATAAAATTGTTTCAAAAATGTGCGGGAATATTTCAAAAATAATTTTTCTTTTAATTAAGGAATTAACAGGTATTTTGATATTCATCAATCTTTAAATATCAAAACATCTGTTAGTTCAAATAAACAGAAAAAAAAAAAAAACTCTAATGGAAACAATAAATATACATCCAATTCTCGTTTCATTGTCATTATCTGGAAGAATCATTTTGATGGTCTCGACAATATACATAAGATGATCATCAAAGAAGTGGCGTACAGAGCTTGTTGAATCTACCACGAAAAGCGTATCAAAAGTCTTTGTACAATCTGCTGTAGAAATCTGATTTTTGATTACAATTAACAAATTGGATTTCTAATTAAAAAATTTGAATGCAATAATGTTAAAGGTAGATAGATATCAATCTAATATATACGGTTAATTTCGTTTATCATTAGTGATATATTGTTAACTCATCCAATATTAACACACTATAACCTATGTTTTCGAATAATTATACTTCCTATAGAGATGTAATCTGATCTTTACCAGATGAAACCGGTCGAATTTCCGGTCTTCTCGTGGTTTCCTTATCCGGCTGTATAACTTCTGTAGCTGGTGTTGTTGGTAAACGGGTTGTTCTTGGTGCAGCACTCTGAAAAACAATAATTTAGCTAATTTAATGATCATATTATAATATGTATCACTTCTCTATCTATGATAGTAATCTTCCTTATCTTGTTGTAAGTTTTACCAGTCTACTGTAGTACTTCAAAATGCTAAGATATGTAAATTTTTTAGGAAGTAGCGAAGTACTTCCTAAAAGATAGTAGCGAAGTATCTTCTTTTCTTCTATTTTCGAATAAATCGCTGCTTACTATCAGTTGGTTATACCGTTTGCTTGCTGGTTATTCTGGCAGTTGTTTGCGTTGGACGTGTAGTCAACACTGATCCAGGCCTTCTTGAGGAGGCAGTTCGAGAACGTGTGGTAACGGTTGTTTGTGTTGGCCGTCGTGTTGTTTGCTGTGTAGCTTTTGTTGTTGACAATGTTTGAGGTCTTGATGGTGAAGTTGTAGGACGTTGGCTAAATGACGGTAACTTTGACGGTTTTGGAGATGAACGTGTTGTCGATGAAATTGGAATCGATGATTGTTGTGGTAGTTCCTGAGTTTCTACCGGTACTCTGCAGGTTACATTTCCAACAACGTGATCTGGTGCCACGGTAACTTGTGGTTGAGTGATTTGCTCCGTTGGATTTTCGTATCCATTTTCGGGACTTGAAGCTTTATTCGTATTAGATGTTTCTTCCGATCCATAATTTAGCGGAGGTACTGGAGCTGGCGGTGCAACATCGCCATATTGTGCTTTGCAAACCTACCAAATAGTTTGATATTGCTCTTGTACTTAATTAAAATTTAAATTTAATTTGAAATTTAAACTGAGCTTTTTGATATAGAATCATCATTTTTTCCTTTTTTTTTTTTTTTTTTTTGGAAAGAAGAAAATTTATCTTAGTATTCATAGAAAATCCCGAAAAAATTTAAAATAAATTTTTTTTTAACAGCAAACATTTTAATAAAATCTTTAAATTAAAAAAAATTCCTTTTACTTTGTTTCTTCTGCTCTTTTTTCTTCAGTAATTAAATATATAATAAAATCTTTAAAGTTATTCGATTTATATCCATTAAAAAATATTTTTTTCCCTTCTATCATTATCTTCTTCTTCATTTTATCACTCCCTCCCTAATTTGCAATCTTTCATTTCTTTTATGTCAATCTCTCCAAATCTTTCTCATTATATTATTCAAATTGTGCACTATTCCAGACCTAATTTTTTCTTTTCTTCGGAGCAACAAAATGTTAAATTTCTTTTTCGACAGATAAATAAATTTAATTTTATTAATAATCATTTATTATTTTCTTCCAAGTTTATTTATTTTAGGTGAGGCATGAACCTCTAATGAAATATTGACAGTAATGTAGTGAGAAATAACATGAAACATTAAAAAAAGGAAGCTTCTAGAGATGAAATAAATCGTCGTAACTTACAGTACTTGCTACAGCAACCAGTAGAAGCTTGATCATTCGATGTCGCTATAACAGAATTTCAATAACAAATTCATTTCGTATTTAGTAATTAATAAAGATCATTAAGTTTAAGTGAACATCTCATGAAATATGATCAGCACAAATAATATTATAACAAGAAAATCATTATTTAACTAATTGGGATCTGGCAATTTGTCTCAAGTGTAAACTTACTTCATAGACCTGATTATAACCTAAACCTGACTTCAATCTATTACTTTTTGTTAAAGAGTAAATGGAGAAGAATGTGATTAGCAATGCTTTATCAAAGTAATTTTTGAATTTTCATCTAATTTTTAATTTTTTTTTTTACACAGCACTAAAAAACACATAGTCTAATTCTATTCTAATTTTTAAAAGTGTACTTTGACAAGACAATTCCAATAATTCACTTTTTTTTCCTTGTTGAAAATAAAACTTCATTTGAACCAATAAATCGAAAAATTATGGTAGTTTTTTTAAAAAGATTAAATATTTAATGATAAGATAATAAAATGGAAACAAGGACAGGAAGAGGACCTCAACTTTTTTTCTGTAAAGGAAACGTAAATGGGAAAAGGATATAAGAGAAGACAACTGATCAGGAGAAGTAAAACTGGATGAATAAATCAGGTGTATGTGAAAAGACGTATCATTGACTACTTTTATAAACACCTACTTGTATTGAAATATCTTATTTTTCGTTTTTTTTTTTTTTTTTNTTTTTTTTCGTAAATAAAGTAGGCGTATATATATATATGCGTGTGCGTATCGGCAACTCTTTCAAATGGCCTAAAAATGACATTTCATTTTTTCATTAAGTTCATCACTTTTCTTTACAAGTCAGTGAATGTATGAAAATAGAAGGTAACGGAAAAAAAAAACAGAAAAAGAGAGAGAGAGAGAGAAAAAAAAAAAAGGAAATAAGGAAATCCCGAAACAAGAACTTGACCATCGCATATTTTCTCCATCCAATCGGACAGTATGGAAATTAATTGCACACATATCAACCGTCTTTTGAAGTTTCAAAGACTACAAATTTGACATGGATAAAATTTAAAACTTTTAATCACAACTATTAAAATTTTTATAATACACTATAAAGTGGGAAAGGAAGTGATGCAACAATAAATTATCGAATAAACTTTTAATAGAAAAACATATGGCAACTAGCATTACTTCCGCATGAACTTTTTTCAGTAGTGACAAAGCTTATAGTAATTTTATTATCAAAAGAAACAGTTTGGTATGCTAGATACTTCCTTCATTAGTTAGCATAGACTAAACTGTTAATCATATCCATCCCTTGCTATAATTTACTCCTCAGCCAAGAATATAATAAAGGTAGAGGAAGCATCACTAAATGCAAAAAGTTGTCGTGATTTTACAAATTTTGAAATTCTGTTTGCTTTAGAATATTCGCTCCAATAATTTCCGATGTTCAATGGGACGAGTTGAATGACAGGTTGCAGCACGGCTTGAATTCAAAATTGAAAGCACCCTATAATGAACCCCACCAATTTTATCATTGTAACCGCAATTTTACATCTTTTAGATTTTACATAAAATCCTCTAGTTAAACTTGCCAGACGGTACCCAACTGATCCGTCTCAAACAAATTGAAGGAAAAGAATAAGCAAAAACCCCCATTTCAGTCCTAAATATTCTGGAAGACTATAACATTAGAACTAAATCATACACTGATTTACAGAAGGAAGCATAACTGAACCCAGCGCATCACACTAGTTTCCCCTGCAGGATTATCTGCCAATTAGAATTTAATAAACCATGCTGATAACCCTTATCTTCCTTATAGGTGTGACCTTTCAGCTACTTCGCATTTTACCACCACTCTTTTTACATGAATGAGATCGATGATGACCCAAAAAATGCTGATCCTATCAAGACCAAAATATTTCGAATGCTTCCTGGATTAACACCGGATAAATCACGGACGCTCTTTTCAGAACCAGTTTAAATGACCCGAAAGTCATTTGAAAAAACATACACACAGAAATGCGATGGCTACAATAAAAACCTGAAGATAGAATAAGGCACAATAATAACTAAAGAACCTTGTCGATGAAGCGGCATACTCTCTATGAACTGCATCAACTTTAATAGCACACAAACATATTAGAACATGATAAAATTTCGAAAAAGAAAACATAAAAATTGTTAAACAAGCACACGCGGCACTTTCTATTCCCACTCATAAGTAACTGCCTTGAAATAGATCTTCACCGGGAAATTTTCGATGTATTCTTCCACTTATGTCCACTGGCTTGCATTTGGAAACCAAGATTATTTGGAATGACTATTCAAAATTTCTGATTAGGAAACACCCACAGGTATTAGATATTTAAAAACAGTACAACATCTACCACACGTATTTCTCGACTATCTCTAAACATATGAACTAAAACCGCATGTCTGAAATAAGGATATAAAAAATGTATCCATTCTAATTAAACCATTTGGAATGAAATCTTACTGATAAAGCTTATACTATCACAGCATACAACAGAAAAAGAGTGCAAAAGCCGCGGCAGTACTATAACTCGCACTTTTGAAATCAATCATTCAGTTATTAAGGAATTACCTTCAAAACTTCCAAACATATACAAAGACATATCACCAACTGTCGAAAACTTTACAGGAATAAATATCTCATGTCTTGTGAAGAAATTCATGAATTTACACTATACATACGATAAACCAGAAGAACCGAAGCATGATAATTTAAAAACGCACAAATAAAATAATTACACTAGAAAAATTCTAAATAAAAAATCTCTATTCAGAAACAGAATATTTTGATTTCAATTCATAACTTACGATTTAAAATTTTTCCAGAATATCTTCATTATTTGCATAGAGAGAACTTAATGAAAAAAAAGTAGGGTATCTTTAAACCGATTTTGGTAAAAAAGAAAAAAAAACGATTTTCATTATATACAACATAATATATTGAAATTGAAATGACACTATCTCTCATTACTGATATTCTCATCAAACAAGCATATTTTGANAAAAAAAAAGAAAAGAAAAGAAAAGAAAAGATGAAGCAAAAATCAAACAAATATCTCAGGTACACAAACATTTGAAAACCTTAAACCTTAAAACATGACACACTACTGATCGGACTTCAGTTCCAAATTACTCAGATCAAAAGTAAGAATTGGTCGGCGAGGTCGTTCCATAAGCAAATCTAAAACAGTCAATTTTCTGAACGCTGTCCAACAAGTGCTAGAATTATTGAGATGCAATGAACTAAAGTCCGATTTCAGGTCATTCAGTGATTTAAATTTTACCTAAAGCCAATGGAATCAGTTAAAAACTGAAAAACTTAGTGACTAATTAAAATTGTTTGGACTTTCGGTGAAAAATATAGGAGTACAGTGGAATGGCTGAAACTCAATGGAATTTTTGAAAATGATATTAAAGTATAACGCATTAACTAAAAATTAACTGGATTTTTGAAAATGGTATCAAACTACCGTCAAGTACAGTGGACCATGGTAGTGTGATGTATGTCAAAAATGCATTCAGTGGCGTGCTTTCAGCTCTCCGTTTTTCTCGAAGCCAATGCCATGCTTGACCAAAACCTCGTACAGACCACAGGCCACTCATCGTACCTTCATTCAGTACTAAATTAAAAATTATTGCTATTTTCTTAACTTAATTTTGTTTAAATGAACAAAAACAATATTCTGTCTTTTCCGGGGCATTACGTCTTGATATTAATCCCCAGTTTTAATTTTTTGTAAGGCGAGAATCATGAATTATCGGATAAAAAAACCCCTGCAATATTTGCTGCTATCCTCTCTAGTCAACCTGAAGAGGTCTTACTATCACCTTAGAATAAATATTTGAAAAAAATTGTTAAAAGAAAAATGATTGTGTTTTCCAGAAAGAAGCAGTCCTCAACAGAATCAACAAACAACAGTCCAAACAAGAATTACAACAGCACTGCTTATCTCGAACTTTGATCGGTAGTGCTGTTAATGTATCAAATTTTGATAGCCAAGAAATGCAAGAAACAATTTTTAGACTATTTAGCGCATAATGAATTAGCTATGAAATAAACGGTCAAGAATCTACATGGGAAGTTAGAAAATCATAAAGATTTTTAAAGAAATTCGGATCTTATTTTTACGCTAACTCTTTACAGTAAAGTTTATACCATCATCGATACTGTTAGCTTCAACTTCTGGATAATGGTTTAGGGTGTCCGTTTCACTCTGCCAGCGTCGTCCTCTACTGGTATCATGTCCTTCTGCTAATCCAGATGTAACCATTAATCGCTGTGGGTAATGACTTAAATTTGTATCAGACATGCGCCGAAACCCACACTGTCCCAGCTTAAATGTAGTTTTAGGAATGTCTACCAACATTTACAAAATTATGTTATCAAATTAAAACAGAACTTTTTTTTTTTTTAAACTAGGAATCATTAAAAGAAAAAAGAAAAACAAGTTGCGAAAAGAACTGAGAAATTACATTTTACATAAAATATAATCATACATAATCCAAAACTTACAACTTCAAGACCCAATGACTGCTCCGATATAGGAGTTTCATATCCACAGTTTGGAAGACGCATGACTGCCATCTCTGCATATCCTATAAAACAGAATTGATAATATAAAAACTGTTGACATGCAACGGTATCATTCATTTACTGCGGAATAGATTTGAATGCACAAAGGTTGAGCTATAACCTCCAGAAAGAATATATGAAGTGTGCGAGTAAGCTTGTGATTTCAAGTACAGTATTCTAAAAATTAAAACTAAGTACCATAAAATCTGTGAAATACAACAAATAAAAAAGCACAATGCACCTTTTCCATGTGGTCCTCTCATCCGAACAAATTCACGACGCCGTTGATTCGGACTGATGAGCTTTTGAGCCCACTGCCACGAAAAAGATGCCTAAAGTTTCAACTGTATTCTTTCAAACATGTAAGATGAGAACTTTCTGCAGGGAAATTTTACCATACCCGTGCATCGTATGCCTGTTTAAGGACTTCGTACCGAATTGAACCAAGAAAAATAACTGCCTCGCAATTCTTGTACCTATCCTTTGCCACTAGTTCAACACAAACGCATTCACCATCACGAACGACTATATCGCTGAAAATCTGAAAGTGAAAGGAATATACTTTCAATTCTATTAAACTAAATGATCCAAATTTTTTAGAAACAATGCCAAGTTATCGGATAATATACAATGAAACCTGTTCGAAATCATCTATGGCGAAATAAATTTTCGGATAAGTGATTTCTTCGCATTCACCCTTACTATCCATTCGTCGCTTACTCGGCGATGGGTATACTCGCTGAAAATCAGTTGTTCATTAATTCGAATTGCGCGAAATCCACAATCTTCCGAGCAAAGATTCAAATCCCAATGTCCTAAGCAAATTAAATTCCGATGAAATCTTCACCTGACAGTTTTTCCGCAAGATCTGTAAGTTCTGCGGACTCGTTTTAAGACAGACGGCACACGTGACTTGGAAATCCAACTAAAATACATCTCTTAAATTTGAAATATTACAAAAATTACAGTTAGAATTCATTCTGAGAAACTAAATAACTCTTTAATTCTTCTTACTTATGTGTTTGCTTACAAAGTTATTGTATCACAAACCAAACACCAACAATTATATGTGTCTCTAAAAATATCGGGATGTCTCTTCGTTGTAACTGTGCGATTTTTCTCCACACAATTGATTAAATTTTTGTGAAAAAAAAAAGCTTTTTCTATAGAAAACTTTTATATACATCATGACTACATGATCAAAATGCAAGACTTGAAAAATGTTTGAAAAAAAAATTTTGAAAAACGCAAAACCCTTACACTATGGTCGTAAACAAAGTACCACAAAATATACCTGTTGAAGGATAAGGTTTAGACAAACGGTCTCCTCCCAATTTATCGACGGATCATTAAACATTGGTTTGTTAGGACTTTGTCGCCTGTACACTTGAAGCTGGCTCCCCTAAATGAAAGTAATCATTATATTAAAAAAAAAAAAAGGAGGACAACATGCACGGGATTGGGAACTACTACGATGATTCTCCTAAATTTAAGTTCAGAAAAAGCAATGAAAAATTTTTTGAAATATCCTACTCTGTTCTGAAAAGAAATGCAGTTTTTTATAGATGTATAGGTACAACTATGCTCAACTAATATAAACAAGAAAAAAAATGGGAACTGGCATTTTTAACGCTTAATATATGGCTAGTGCCTCAGGTTATAATAATGTAATCTTTAAAACAACGAAAATCATGTAAACCTTACTTCCTGACCAAGAGAGAACTCTCGACTGATTTGCCGCATAGATACGTACCAAAGCATATCATCGCTATGTATTGCACAGTTTTTTGCATTGCAGTAAGCGCTCCCGACGATAAAATCCGCAAAAAGCTTGCACCACTTCCGTTCATGATTTGGGAGGAATTCGAAACCACTATCTGCAGCAACGTTAGATTGGTAAGGCTGCTTCAGAATCAGCACTACATGACATGTCCATTATGCCATACATAACAGTGTCAACTCCAGAGCAGCTTTAATGAAACACTGACTCCCAAACATTTCTTGATTTCAGACTTAATCTCTTTCTTTCACTCGTAATAAGTGATAGCAACTCTACGCACTCCGCTTTGCTTCCATAATATTGTTTAGTATCTTGAGATATACACAGAACGAAAATATTCATCCGTTATTTGGTTAAATTTTCGCGGTGATTCCTCTAGTTTATCTTCATCTCACTAACGTAAGTCATTGTGCTATGACTAGCAAAGCAAGAATTGAAAGACTACTATTTGCTCGATCAATGGAATAATTTCATAACGATATTCAAGGAATAATATAATTGAAGAGAGTTGAAAAGTAGACTAGACTAACCAAATGTAAGCTTGCTTTGCCTCAAATTAGAAATTCTTTTTAGAAGTTCACCAAACGAACTGCAGTAACTGGAAGTTGATGTTTCAAGCGTACCTTCCAAAGCATTGCAATCTTCATTCATGGATTAATTCCCGAAACAGAGGGGCCGGACAACTGCTAGAAGCAAATCCGGAAACATCCGAAAGCCTTATCTAAAAGCACTAAAACACATATTCCTTTCGAGACCCATCAAAATCAAAAATGTACGAAGAATAAGCATAATTCGGATCCAGTTACATAGATTATGCTAACCGATATGAAATCTGAATGTCCCAAAACTAAATGTTATAAAAATTATCCTTCCCTTAAGTCAGAGTTGGAATTACTCAGGTCAGCTTCTAATTTCTACGTACCTACCCTTAAGGATCACAGACTTCCGTGTGCTAACTGTCAGATTTAGCTACTACAGTATTTCTAAGTCGGTGAGGAAAATTGAAAACTGTACACAAATTCCAAGCGAAACGTCTTTTTTTTATGAAATCCCATTTCAGAAATAATCACCTCACCTGTTTTGATAATGGGTAAAGCGGTAAGTGTAGACTCGAGAAGTTATCATTCGGGAATCCTCGTGAGTAGAGGAAGAGTAGACGCAATAATACTACCTAATTGTTGTGGGAATAAGAAACAGTAGATGAACTCATCTGATCAAAACAAACCCGTCAACCTCTAACCTTTCACACCTGTCGCTCTTCTCCAGTCATTTTTGACAATGCAGTTTCAGTGTCTTCAGTTGACCATCATTTCACAAGCCTCCAACACTTTGCATACTAAACAGGAGCTCAACTCAGCATCACAAACAACCTCAGCCACTAGCCCCACTAATCAATCCCTTCCATGAAACACCTCCTGCTAATCATCCAAACCAAACACCTGAACACCACCATCGCCACAACTCTTCCTTACCTGCACACACACACACACACTTAGCTCAGAAAAAAATGATACCTCCACTACTTCTGTGGTTCCGTACTTATTAGTTCTTCAATCACACAATCATAAGTGGATTGTGAGAATATTTGCTACAGAGAATACAAAAATAATCTTACCTAGGTGCAAAAAATAATTTTAGGAATTTTACGCATTACTTTTATCAAAAGATTTACTCTTGCCATCTGTTCCCTAATTAAAAAAAAAAAAAAAAAAAATTAGTAATTGTTAGTGTCCTGGAGCGATTGACGGTGCTGGATGCGGAGCATTTAAGGATGTGCATTATTACAGTAAGCAATTAATGTCTAATGTCATCTACGATTGTTTGAGAGTATTTTTGCAGTGATTCAGCAATGTCCCACCTTATATGTCCGCATGCTGGGCCATATATTGCATTATCAGGCTCGGTTATTGGTTGGTTGCTAATTATATTATTAGTCGTTGAGACGGTAGTTGTTGTGGCAGCAAATGTTAGTTATAAAAAATGAGTGTTTATGCTCAAAATTGACATGTTAAAATAAATTTGAATATCGTGATACGCGGAAATTTAGTATTTTTTTTTTTTTACTAATTAAAATTGTTAGGGCGATCGATTTTTAGTTAGCAGTATTTTTTTTAATTTTTTTCTGCTTCCAGTTTAGCCAATATTTTGTTGTAGCAAATTTGACGATTGATAGAAGCAGTTAAGGGTGAACGAAAGTAGGTTATCAGTAGTTGTAGCACTCGGCAGTGAATGCTCGATTTTATAGAATTTCTCGAAGACGAACAACATTTAGCATGAAAATTTCAGTTCATAATTGTTCATTCAATTAAAATTATCCAATAATTTATCATTACTGAGGTAATCTTCTTGCTGTTGTTGTTGTTTTTTTTTTTTTTTTTTTAAATTTCCAGCTTATGAATTTTCGGTAAATGTTTGTTTATTTGTTTTCTTTTAATAATTTTGGTAAATTGAAGAAATCTCGACATGAAGTAATGTCATTCATTCTTCGTGACATAAAATCATCCAATAATGTGGAAGATATTTGAAAAAAAAAAAAAAAAAAATTTACGAAAATATTTGTTGAATAATGCTTAGTGATAATTTGCCTGAACAACAAAAAAAAAAAAGTTATAGCTATAAGATAAATTTACTTTTACATGAGCCAACGAAGTGAAATAGTTTGATATGATCAATCAAATAAACGGCAAACATTGTGATATGAAGGAATTATGTGAATGGCGGTGAGAAGTGAAATAAGAGATGAATTTTTAGTGAAATGGCATGTAAAAAAATGATTATTATAAATAATAAAGCGATGGTTTTATTTCGTTTCAGAAAAAGTGTCACTCAGTGATGAAAGCAATGTTACGAGAGAGTTGAGGTGGAAAAAGAAGCACTTGAAATGGATCGAAAGGTGGAGTTCTAAATAAGCATAGACAAAAACACTCCCACAACAATTTCATGAGATCATTTAAATACGACGAATAAACTATCCGCAATATTCACTTCATCAAAACGATTGCAATAATGGGAATGATCTGTAACTGTTTTGTCTCCAATATCGTTATTCAAGTGCTTTTGGCTATGGTTCTGATATCAAATATGCTACCGTTATCATTGGCAGCTCATCTCCCTGTTCATGATTCATCATTATATGATGTAAAGGTTAAACTTATCACTTTAACAATGTTAGAGCTTTTTTTTTTTTTTTTTTTTTTTCATTTCTCTTTTTCTTATGATTTTTTTAATTAGTTTAAAAAATTTTCAATAGAAATTAAATAAACTCATTAAGCGGTGATGAATTGAACAATGGTTTTGTTAAATTTGTTAATTTTTTTTTTTTTTTTATTTTAGATCAGATTGATAAAGTCGTCATTCTTACTTTTTCTGAAAAATATGCAGTAATTTAGCATATATTGCTTCATGATTAACAATTTTAAAACCCTATTTCTCTGTTATATGATTTTTTCTTTTTTAATTTAAAGCAGTTTCTAAAGTTGAATTCGAAAGACAATGGAGATAAAATAAGGGTCAAACTCATATTTTTTACTTGCGTTAGTATTTAATCATCAGGTGACCGAGCTCTTCATGAAATCGTTCTTCCACATATCAGTCAGTGTTTTGAGTTAAGGTGAAAAACAAGAGAGAAGGAGAAAAGAAGGAATAATTTTCCTCTCCTGCATTTTCCAAATTTTATTAATTAAAATACTAAACTCAATATCGAAAGTTCTTGAGCATATGTCTGTGATAAAAACAAAAATGACGCATTAAAATAAGAAATGCTATCATTTTTCTAGGTTCTCAAATATTGAAATCAGGCAAAAAGGGGCAAATCATTGTTCATCGATGATACTGTTATTTGTGAAAATTATTCAATAAATTTTAAAATCAAGTTTAATCATGATTCTTTCAGATTTAATTGCAAATTAAGTTAGCTAAATTGTTGTACTTAAATAAAATTGAGTGTGATAGTCGATGATTGAACTCTGCTCTCTCTGATCAATTTCCATCATTTAAAAAAGGACAAATATTTGCAATGCTCAGAAATAGGTAAAAGGAACAAGGTAGGAAAGAGCGAAAACAAACAAAAAAAAAAAAAAAAAAAAGAAAATTGTCTTCTGCGTTAACCAAGACTAGAATAATTCAATCAAATTTTTGAAAATCATAATTTTAAAATAGTGCAGGAGGGAAATACACAACAATATTTCTTAATATTTTACAAATCAAATAGATTGCTTGACATTTTTTATTCCAGTGATCAAACTTTTCCAGGAAACACCATTGGTTGATGACAACTTTATACCATACTCAGGTATAATTTTTAACTTCAACATTAACATGATGATGATCGAATTTTCAGCATTCTAACGAATAAAGACGATAATCTTGTAGCAATAACGAGAGTAGCAAAATTTAAAGATACACTGATCTATTTCGGGAATAGCAAAGTTGTACCAATTTATATTTCTTTTCCTAAAATACTAATTGACTAATTTGCATTAAGCTAGTATGGAATTATTATTTTAGTTGGCAAATGATGGCATATACTAATCGAAGCTGCTAATAATGAAATAGTTGCAGCGTTACCTTATCATTTCTTCCTTTTTTCTGCTTTTTTTTTTAAGTTTGTATTCTATAAAATAACTTGAAATAAAGAAATAAATTGAATCCAATGAGAGAGCTGTATAAGCAAATTATAGCTTTAGCAGAAATTGTATTCTCACTCTCTCTCTTTTTTTTTTTTTTTTTTTTTTTTTTTAATTTTTAACAAATACGAACTTGAGATATGCATTAAGTATGTCATAAAGATTGAAAATTTGCAAATTGCGATTAAGTCTAACAAGTTCCCTTGTAAAATGTCTTTGATTTTTTTTTTTTTTTTTTTTTTTTTTCTAAATTTCCTTATCAAATGTAGTATTTCAAAAGTGGTTCCTCATTTTTACATATTACCTACCATGTACGAAAAAATCTTTTGCAAAAGTGTCAAATACGAATTTATAGAATTGTATACTTCTTGCTTTTGATATTTAGCTAGCAAATTTCACGATTTAAATTTAAAACTTAGATGACTTGCAGGGATGAGGATTAATGTTGATTTGATGCACGATCCATTTCGGGTCGACAAACGCAAAAATGAATTTATTCGTTTCGGAAAAAGAAATGATCTCATGAAGTATGCTTCAACGAATTGTGCTATACTTTTTTTCTTTTTTTTTTTTTTTTTTTTAAAAGTTTAACCACAAATTTGAATTACTACTTTCTTTGGTCACTCTTCTGCAACTGATCCTTATCACAGTGCGCAACATTTGCATTTTGCAAAATTTAAAATTTATGCTTCTTATTTTCAATTAATTTTTCGTGATATCTGTTCAATGCTACTATCAAAATTTTTTGCTTCAAGATAATTATCATTGCGTTTGATAATTTTAATTTTCACTAAATTCACAATTTTAGCATATGATTTGAACCAAATGATTAAAACACAATTCTCATTCATTTTTCCCTTTTTTTTAAGACCACATTTGAATATGTTTGAAAACAAAAAAAATTTTTTGAGTATTCTTAATGTTTGTTAGCAATAATTTATTTTCAGCATTAACAAGCGAAAGAATGAATTCATTCGATTTGGTAAACGTTCGATCATATCCAAAATGTTCTAAAAAAAAAAAAAAAAAAAAAAAAAAGAAAAATTGGATTATTTCATGGAAATATGGTTTTTATATTTTGATATATAAACCAAAATGGCATAATAAGTAAACTTTGTGGAAGCTCTTTTTGTTACATTTAAATGACAGCATACTACTGATAATTATCGCAATTTTACAGTGTCTTAAATTCCATTTATTCCCAAATTATATTATTGATGATAGCTTGTATTTTCAACCTTCCTAGTATAGCAAAAAAAAAAAAATCCAAGAAGTAACATATATTTATATTATTTGTTGCAGCAAATAAACTCATACATATTATATGTAAAGAATTTTTTCTTTTTTTTTTAATTTAATACAAATTTCATCAAATGTTTTTGGATTCATTCAAATTTAACAGCCAATTGTCAAATATCACCCAAACTTTCTAATTCATGCTAAAATTGTGGTGTTTAGTTTATCAGGTAGTTTTTGATAAGCCTTTGATATGAGGATTGCTCATGCGTTCAAAAAATTTAAGCTACAAATTAATGATAATAGAAGATGTGTATGAAGCAAGATTTGATCAGTAAGAACCTAAAAAGCTAACTTCATCTCCTTCTCATATTCTTATCGTTTTCTTTCTCCCTCAAAACTATTATTGAAATTGTAGGATAAAATATTGATTTTAATTTGGTAATTTATAGTTTCTGTTAAAAAAAAAAAAAAAAAAAAAATTAAAATAACAAAATAATTATAATCATATGGGCTATTTTATCTTGAATATCTCAATCTTCTCACTCAAGTGCCGAAATTTGTTCTATTCATTCTTAAAATTTATTATTTCAAACAAAAAGAAATAAAAGTACTACTATAACAAGGGATTTTTTTTTTCTTGTTCACTTTCTTTTCATATTTATTCAAATTATTTAATTAATTATTAAGTTTAATTTTTTTTTTAAAAAAAAAAAGTATATTTTATGGTCAGACTAACAGTTTTTTTTTTATCTATGCAAAACTTAACTAACAATTTTATTCTGAAAAAAAAAAAAGGAAAAAAGAAAGAAAAATAGAAAGCAATCTTTTATAGATCAAGTTATTTTATGAATTTTATCAAATATTTAATTTATACGCTGTACAAAAAAAAAAACGTAAAAATGTAGGATTATGCTAATATTTAGAATCTTAGCTTTAAGCTCAAATTCTAATTGTTTATTAAACAGCTAATTTCTTCCTTAAAAATTATGCAAATATTTTTTTTTTTTTTGAAATCGAGCACGAATACTTTACACAAAAAGAAAATCTAATTTTTTGCTTAATAATTGTCCGAAATAAAGAAAAATATATTGAAAACGACCAGTTCTGAATAATTCAGAAATTTAAATCATTGACTGGAATGGAATGAACTACTCGTTGCAAAAAAAAAGTTTTGTAATTTTTGGCACTAGTAACTTAAATTTATAAGCCTTTTGGAATGTTTCATCAATTTTTTTATTGTTTTTTTTTTTTTTTTTTTTTTTTAAGTATTAGCTGTACCTTCTATAAGTTAAATTTCTCGGTCTAGAAATTCATTCATGTTAACTGCTACTGCCATTAGAATAGTGTAATTCCCAATATAATCTTTTATCCTTTTTTTCTTTTTAAATTATTTTCTTAATTTCAAGAAGTGGAGGGATTTAAAAAATAATGAAAATGGTGATCCGGTATAAGCGCAATCATTGTAATTTGAAAGAAGAATTCTTTTTTTGCTTGGGATAAACAAGATTTAAGGTATCTTAACCATTTATAACTTTAAAATATTGACAGATAAAAAAAGTTTTTTTGTCGCAAAAAAAAAGTGTTTTCTTTACCTGAAATTTGCTAAATAATAATTCAAATTTTTTAACTTCCAACAAAGCATCAACTTTATTATTAATTAATTATCATTTAAAATTGCTATTATTTATTTAACTGTTTCTGTATTTTTGGTGCATAAAAGAAGAATTTGTATTCAAAATCCAAAAGAAAATGCTGATGAAAATTTTTGACGACAAATATTTTTAATTCCTTCTTCTTCAACAATTTTGTTCTAATTAACAACTAATTTTTAAAGTTAAAAATATGTAGAAAATGATGTACTTCATATTTTAGATCATGCATTAAAATAATATGTTTTATACTTTTAATTATAGACAGCAATGATGTTTTGCCTTGAAAGAAAAATATTAATATTCGAAGTCCTACCAATGATAATTAAAGGACACTATTAATTTCTATTTCCGATATGATGTCTGAAATGTTTTATTATGCATTTCGTTGAAATTTCCTCTTTTAAATAATTTTACAAGTAATAAACTAAAGAAGGGAAGAAAGAAATCAAGCAAAAAAAAAAGTCAAAAATTAGCAAGCCAAAAAAAGGTTCTAATTTTTAATTAAGTTTTATAACAATTTCCTCAAGTATCATTACGTAATGAATCACAAATGGCCAGCTTATTAATTAAACAGAATGTTTTATCGATCGGCAACCTGAACTGAATTTCCTGAAGATTATGCGATCTTACATTTCGGATATGTACATTGCCAATTAATGATGTGTAGCATGCAGCTACTGATGGTGATATTTTATATCATATATTTATATTATTATATTTTATATTTATGTAATACGGATATATGATAAAAAATTTCCTTTACTTGCAAGTTTGGTAAATTTAAGTTATGAATTTTGGAAATCAAAAATTCATAACTTTTGATTTCTTTAATTACTCTGCCAGGCTTTTTTTTCAAAATTTTTCTTTTTTTTCTTTTACTTTTTTTTTTTTTTTATCAAAATAAGTGAAATAAATTATTGTTTAGAGATAATTTCCCTTTCTTTCCTTTTTTGTTTTTGCAGTCAGTAAAGACCTACCTTTGAAAAGCCGATGATGCCAAAAAGGAGGAAAAAAAAAAAAGAAATTACAAATGATTTTAGTGACAAATACTCTACCTTTAATCAACCTTCAGATATATTTTCTGTTAAGTGGAAATGAAATGGGTGCAATGGGAATTTAGAAAAGATGCATTGCTACGATTAGCTAATTCATCCACTAATTCAATTCATTCCGAGTCCATTACCTGATACTAATTACTAAAACTTTTATTCTGCGATTATTTTCTTCCAACTACAAATTTTAACAATTGGAAAGGGAAGGAAAAGGATATTTGCATAATATAAATGGGAAATGTTACTGAAGTTGTAAGCATTACTTCAAGCTAAACAATAAATCCATTCATTTCAATATGATTTTATTTTTGACATTTTTTCCTTACTGTTTTAAAATATGTTATCCGAAAAATGAAACGGACTGTATCAGAAAAGGGTATGCTTTTTTGTCATTTTTTTTTTTTTTTTGTTTGGCAGAATAAAACTTCGAAAAATGTTTGCATCACAGGAAATAATATTTGAAAATACAGAAGTATTCAGAACATTCAGCATGCCGAATAACAATTCCGGAAAAGTAAGCTAAGCTACTATGGTGGTTTCATAATCTTTCCACATTTGGCTCTGCACCATAAATATTATCCGTCATCTGATTTCGACATATGACCTATATTTAAATGTGGAAAGTCAAATTTTCAAAATCAACCCTTCAATGGCTGCTTTTGTAATTGGTTTATAGTTTTCCATATTTAAAAATAAACGTTAGCATCATGGATACATAATTTAATAATCAAAATTAGTTCACAAACAATTCAATTTTCGAAAATCAATCGCTTAGGAATATAATCCTTAACAATTAAATTTTCAAAAACCCACTGTCCGTCGATAATAATTAAAATTCTATTCAGCTCTTTTTTCTCTTTATAAATGTTGTTAAAAATACGGCCTAATAAAGTTAAACAATTGAAAACGAAACGGGGAAAGATGTATGCTTTGAAATATTTGTAAAATATTAAAAAAAAAAAAAAAAAAAAAATTGTAGAAGAAGGATAGTATGGATTGATTCAGTTAAACCAGTAAAATATTCCTCGATAATAACTAATTGTTAAGTACTCATTGAGAACTTTGATAATTTTAATAGTTTATTTTATGGTAATTTGATAAAAGCAAAAGAAAAATTTAGTGCAGCTATAAAACAATCTCTAAAAATGATGAAATTCATCCAAATTTTCTTTTTAAATAAATCAATTATTTGAGCTTATTCTAACAAACATTGAAACCAACGATCAAGCATTACAAAAATTGGTGAAAATTAAAAAATTTCAAAAAATGATGAAAATTATTGAAGTCTTTTATTGCAATATTTTCAGACTTTTCTTTGCTTATGAAAGATTGAAATTATGATAAAATTTACCAAATTTTAAAGAAAAATTTGGAACTGCATCTAATATTTCCAAACAGTTAGTTCATTCATTAGGAATGATGAAAGAACTAATGAGTAGTGTGGCAATTTTTGGTGAAGCGAAACATTTTCGGGAATGCCTCGAGAGTAGTCTAAGGCCTCCGCCCATTTTATCCTTAAAAACCACCCTTTTATGCCAATTCAAACTTGCAGTCATCCATTTCCTGCTTACTTCATGATGACTACGTTTATTCCCTTCATTATTTTTATTTCAGCTGTTTTTTCTCAAAAAATTCGTAAGTTTAAAGTTTTTGTCCAATTTCACATACACAATGCTTCAGCTGAAATAAGTATGAGAAGAACGAAAAAATGTTCTTTTTGATAAATTAAAAATGATAACTTCATTCGAAATAATCATTCAACATTTATTCAATGATATACTAATTGTTGCCAAAAGAGTAGACGAAAAACATAGCAAAAAAAAAGCATTCATTAAGAATTTTAGAAAAAAAAAGGCATTTAATAATTTTTAAAATAGCAATTTTCAATGAATAATAATTATTGCAGAAAAAATTTTTCGGCAATTTTTTATTATCGGAATTTCTAAACTTTATTTTTAATTTTTCATTAAAAAAATTATTGCAGCAAGTAAACGAACGCATGAACTATTAGAGCCAGTAATATACAGTAGAGCTGATCGTGAACTTATTGCAAAAGCGGAAGAACAACTACTCAATACCTTATCACTGCTTGATGCTTTATCAGACGGTAAACTTTTAATTTATTAAATTAAATTCAAGACGGATTTAATATCATGCAATTACAATCATTTTCATTCCCAAAAATAGCAAATTTGGAAAAGAATTTGTTGGCAATTTTGTTTCATCACAAAATTTTCCATTTCAATAGAATAGATTAATAAATGATAAAACTTTCCAATTAACAATTTATATCGTTCAAATGCAATTATTTTGATATTTTAAAATGGATTTCTTATCAGCACTATCGAAAGTTTATTGAGTTTTTTAGTAGAATACAGCAAAACAAACGAATGTATTTTGCAAAGTTTTAACAAAAAGAAAAAAAAATTGAAAATTAAGCTTTTTGAAACACATTTTAGGAATCAAAGAGCTGATTAATACGGATTTATCATTTTTATCATACTATAATTACCATTTGTTAATTTGATTCTCACTGGATTCCAGTTAGTGGTAATAATTAGCAGCAAAACTTGGACTGCGTGGAATTCAGACTTGTTGAATTACAATTTTGCATCATATATTCACAAACTTTCATTAAATATCAGAAGGCCAAATTTTTTGACTTGTATTTCATCAGTTTCTTTTTTCTTTTCTTTTCTTTTCTACTTTTTTTTAAGATTTTATCCTTTTTTGTTAGCGCATCTTTTTCCATTTTCTTATCTTAAGTTCAAAATATTTTATAGAATTTTGCTCAAATTACATCACTTGTGTGTCGTTGAGGAATGATGTTGAAATTTCCATTCTGTTCTTCGAATTTTGTAAAAAAAAAAAAAAAAAAAAAGAAAATAGAAAAAAAAAAAGAAAATAAAACAACTAAATAGAAAAGTCTCAATAATAAATAACAATAAAAACAAAAATAAGGACAAATATTTTGATGCAATGTTAAAAATAAGCCCTGATGGAAAAAGTAATTGTATTTCATGTTCTCTCCATAATTATTAATTGGCTTAATTAACCTGAGATAAGGTTTACTTTCTGAATAATGCAGAAATTTTTATTTTTTTCCATGCAAAATTTTTCCATGAAATGTAATGTTTAGCCTTCAATGTACTAAGAAAAAAGAAAGAAATGAATAAGACAAACAAAAGAAGTCTGCAAAAACTCAAATGGTTTTTTTTTTTTTTTTTTTCCTCTCTGAAGTTGAAGTAGTTCGAAGTAGTTTTTACAAAATTTTCAAAAAAAATGATAATAACTATTGTTTGAATGGAAACAAAAAACCGAAAATTGTTATTATTGAATTAAATGCACTCTAAAGTTTGAATTACCCACTTTTACTTTATTTTTAAATTAACAGTTTATTGCCAGAAATGTTTTTTCTTATCAATAAATTTTTTTGAAGTACCACTAAAACAATAATGTTGCATGTTCAAAATTTAACGAAATAAAGGTAAAAGTTTACAATTTCTTATAATTAATTTATGCTAGAAGTTCGAACTAAATCATTAATTTTCGAATTTCATCTCAATCATTTATTATCGGTTCACGTTTTTCCTCGACATTGGTTAAAATCTCTCGAGTTATTAGGCGTATATTTAGACAATATTTGTCATTTGTTCATTTGAACTAAAAAAAAATGATAAAAATTTTAATCAAAAAAAAAACATGATTTATTTTTCGAGACAGTAGAAAAAAGAAAAAGAAAACATGTAATAGTGATAATTATGCCATTTGATATATCCAATAATATCGGTATCGAATAAAAAAGCGAAAGATTTAAAAATCATAAGAATAATTTAAACTATTAAGGCAGTGCTACTACCACTTTTCTGTCTTAAAAACGAAAAAAAATTACTGGAAAAAAAAACGGGAAAAGAAAAATTTTTCACTGCAAAATTTTCCTGCTTTTTTCTAGAGTTTTATAAATATAAATTTTATACTTCCTCCAAATTCCTCATTTAATTTATCGTAAATATTGAGATATATGGGATAGACATTAACCATGATTTACTATATGACTTTATTCTTTCTGATAAATGATGTACAGTTGTCATAATCATCTTTTGTTTTTTTTTTTTCGAATTTTTTCAAGGAAATTGGTAAAATTTATGGAAATGATCAATTTACATAAATTTTTGGAATCCAAATTGAAATGTTTCTAAATCAAGCTCTTTTTTTTTCTTTTTTTTTTTTTTTTTTTGTTTTATCTGTTGGTAAAATTATTACTGTCTGGGTTACTAAAGCATCAGCAAATATATTTAATTTATTAATTGATCTGAATTAAGAATTAACAGTAGCGATCAATAAAATTAATAGAAATATTATTTCATATTTTACCACATATCAAATGATTATCCATTAATTTTTCAATTAATAAATAACCATGATTTAAATTAGTCCGTCAACTATCAGGGGCTTTTTTTTGCCATATATCAAAATTAGTCCGTCAACTATCAGTGCTACTATTTTATCTACAAGGCTATTTAGATGAATCGCTTTCATTCTTAGACCACAACATAAGTTGCCAAGCATTTAAAATTCATTAATGAGCTTGTTGCATGTTAACTAAATGTCATTCTCAATGATATGCTTTGAGAAATGATGACATTTCTAATGAAAAAGCAAAAAAAAAAAAAGAAAAAAAAAAAAAAGGAAATAAAATAAAGAAAAAAAAACAAATAATGCTTTTTCTTCTTTTTTTTTTTTTATCAAATTTTTGAAGTTATTTTGCGAGAGAGAAAAAAACAAAGGGGAAAATTGAAGAACTTATAAAATGAATTGTAAAATTGAGATAAATTTTCGAAAATTTCAATTTTTCTCAATACTTCATTTTATCAAACACTAATCAATTTTATCAATATTTTATCTTGGTTAGTTACATTTAAATCAATAATTTTTTAAAGCAGTGATTTTTTTTTTTTTCTCTCTCTCCTTTTCGCATAAAAGTATTGTGTTAAAAATAAATTTTATAGACTTGTATTTTGAGTTCCAATATTTGCAATCAATGCATTAGAATTGTTGTGAGCATTGTGAAGTTTATAATTTCTGCATTATTTTTTTTTTTTTTTTTTTTTTTTCTGTAAAAATATAAGTAACTAGAGAAATCACATTTATTTTTCTAACAAAAAATTTTAATCAGTCCTTTTTCTTTCTTCCATCCTTTCCTTGTCTTTTTTATTTTAGACTCAAATCAATTTCAAATGGAAAAGCGACGTAACAAATTCGAATTTATACGTTTTGGTCGTCGATAGCATCACCTGTTTCTTCCCGATCAGCTGAATGCATTTGCTAGAACTGTATTGTGGAAGGTCCAGTTGTGCATAAAAATGTTGATTCTATGCATTACATTTTATTTTGACAATATTTAACTAGTACAATAATTATCCAAAAAAAAAAAAAAAAAGAAAAAAAAAGTGCTGCAAAAGGTTCTGGTAAGAATATTTTGTATATAAAATTAACAATTATTAATAAATTAAACATCCGTTAGAAATATTGAAATTGATTTTGCCATTTCCGGCCAACTGTTGAGATAGTATGTTAAATGGAAAAATTTTTTCAAAAATTGAGAAAAATATCCGGTGAAATATGATCATTTTTCGTATTTATTATCCACATGATTTTCCGGAATAGTATTGTAACCTCTCTAAATTCCTGTACTATATATCTATATAGTCAAGAAGTTTACATAGATATTATATTAATTCAATATACTATAAGTAAAATTAATTAATCGATAGGACAAAAAAGGATTAACAAAGGAACAAAAGTGTTTGGAATACCTAACTACGATGAAAATAAATCAAATAACAATACATAAACAAAAAATAAACTTTATTCGGTATATTTAATTATTAAACATAATTCATTATCGATAATTAGCAGTGCTGCAGTATTGGAAGTTTATTCATGAGATTTCTTGAACTTAATTAAAAAGAAGTTATCTTTTTTATTAATTCCCAAAATCAAAACAATCGAAAAAAAAAAATATCTGATCAAATCGTCCATGAATGATCAACAATTTAGATCGGAAAAGGATCGCTACTTATGTTGCTGCTATTGGAAGAGTTAAAATAAAATTTTTGTTCATTTCAGTAAAAATTAAAAAATAATAAGTGACTGATATGAAAAGAGTATTTTGAATATTGCAAAAACAAACGAATGAAAATTAAAATGATTCTATTGATAAGAGTTAAGGTTTCAAATTTTTAATTCAAAGCAAAATTTATCGTCTTCTGTTCATCGCTATGATCCGCTAAAAATCGATGTATTTTAACATAGAAGAACAAACTGATTTATATTCATCTTAACGAAATATTTACATTTTACAAAACAAAAATTGAAGAAAAAAAAATTCCTATGCCTGTTTGCATTTTATAATCTATAAAAATTCAAGCTAATATTCGGTAAAAATTTTAATCACGTACTGATAAACTTCCTCGACATAATATTTCTTTTAGTTCTTACGGAATATTTCCGTCCAGTTAGCCTTTATCGAACTGAAATTTTAAATTTTTGAACTTGAAAAAAGAAAAAAAAAAGAAGTGGAACGACGACATAATAATAAAAATATACAAGTTTTTTTCTAAAAAGCAATTACTCGTTTACCATCCTAAATAACAATTCCAATAATTACAATATCAGAACTGTTGCAACTGAAATATGGTAAATGCAAATGTAGCGAAGTAAAAAATAAGCAAATGTCAAGAACTATGAGCTGATCTTAATCAGTATCATGTATTTAACAGTGACGAGTTTATGAAGTTTATTAAATTGGTTCCAAAAGAAATTAAACTATTTTTATTTAGAATTCATAAAACTAATTGACATTTGAATTAATACTGATGAAAATTCATCCTAGAAGAGAAGTTACTGAATAATTTTGAATAATTGAAAAAAAAAAATGTATCATTCCTTTCAAATAGAAAAAAAGAAAAGTGATAAAAATGAACAGAATGAAGTAAATAAAA
The DNA here is from genome assembly GCA_003640385.1 of Setaria digitata. NCBI lineage: Eukaryota > Metazoa > Nematoda > Chromadorea > Rhabditida > Setariidae > Setaria > Setaria digitata. Next base: position 82,684 of record RCAB01000075.1, on the reverse strand, counting down.
AAAAAAAAAAAAAAAAAAAAGAAAGCACTAAACTTTGTAACCATTTTTATGTGCAGTTTGCAGATTTTTCCCCCAAATCTTTTCAGGATATTTTACAATTTACCAAATTAAAGAATATATAAATTAATAGATATGTATCTGTATGCGCCTGCAAATATTCTTATGTAATATTTATCATTGATTTGTGCTGCTTGTAAATGTACATATATGATAAACAATTATTGATAAGCTATCTTATTTGCACAAGAAATTCTCATTTATGCTTCTCATTTCTAGCATACGATAATAGCGATAATGATAATGACAGTGATGACGGTTTATTGATACTAACAGTGACTGTGTCAATGATAGTGATAGCTGGTAATAACATTAGCAGTGCTAACAATGATAATGATAATTTGATGATGATGATGAAAATGGTAATTACAGTAACTGCAATAGTGATAATCCTAATGATAATGATTGATTGCTGTGGTTGCAGCAATGACAGGTGGAAGGAAAAGCTTAGATTATGTTAATAATGAAAAGCGTTTGACACTCTTCCCTTTCTTCGAGATAACAGTTTTAATGCGAAGTTTCTTATGTAGCTAATCAATGTATGCATATGTGTGTGTGTGTGTGTGTGTGTGTCTGTGTGTCTGTCTATCTGTGTATATATATATGTATGTGTGCACTGGTGGTGTCAGAATATTAGCATAAGTGCTGTATCGGCGCTGTTGTCCAACAGATCAAGTTATTGGTTGTTGTTCCGTATTGGCCTGAGGCTGTTGTTTGCATTGCAGAGTGCTAAGAGGAATGACTGGTCTCATGTCAAACTTTTATAACTGTCTTAAATTAAATGCTTCATTACGATACATTTTCATTGGCCAAATATTCTTTTCATTGTTTACTGTTATTGTTATCAGTGAACGATATCAACAGCTTTATCAAAGGTTTATTTTTTTTTTTTTTTTTTTTTTCTCAACGTCTTTTATATATTGATCAGTTTTTTTTTTTTTTTGAGTCAATAAATAGTCCTGTAATACAAGCAAATTTCGAAATTATCTAAATTCTTATTTTTACTAATTACCAAAGTAACGTTTGTAATCATCATTTTTTATCTTTTTTTTTTTTTTTTTTTTTTTTTTTTTTTTTTTTTTATAATTCTATTTGCGAATTAATGATGGATTTTTATTATTATTGCTACTGAATTTTCAGTTTTGATCAATCTGAAAAAATAATGCAGAAAGATTTTCAACATCAGCAACTATCATCTCAGCAACAATTTTCTTCATATTTATCAAAAGATTTTGAAGAATTAAATCCAAAATCAGGGCATAATCGTGGAACAAAATTTATCAGTATTCCAATTAGTAATGTAAGCAGTTAAAGATTTAAAATTGCATTTACTATTATGAAATTCAGGATTTTTTAACCTGAAATTAGAGTTACACTAGGGATATCACTGATCAAACATTTTCTTGTGCATAACGATGTTAGGAATTGCAACAATTATTGAGGACTTAAATTAATTGGTACTTTTAATTGAAACTTTAAAAGTAATAATCATTTGGAATTGCCTACCAAAAACACAAAATTTTAATTTATTGTTGGAATGAAATTTCCATTTAGAATTTAATATTATAAAAAAAGTATTTCTTATTAGATTTATTGAAATTTCGTCAGATTTTGCACAATTAAAAAATAAATTGGTAGTTTTCGACTGCTATCAAGCAGATTAATTCTCGATGCGGTTGTTTTCCTTGTTAGTGATAATATATTAAACACAAATATTAGTGCTGTTAAATTTGTTGCAGAACTTTTTTTTTTTTTTCTTTTTGATTAGCCAACATTAAAACTAATAATTTAATTAAATTGTTGCAAAATTTTTTTTTCCACCTTTTCAAGACAAAATCACAACTTTTCACCATCGTAAATGATTAATTAGGATTTTGCTTAATTTTTCATTTCGTAACTTTTCTGAACTTTGTCTATTAAGTAAGACAATAAAATAACAAAATATGCTCCACTGAAATACTGAAAATTTTCTTCTAATCAAAAGTTATACTATGAATAATTTCATAACTTAAAAAAAAAAAAGAAAAGAAAAGAAAAAACATTATTTTTTTCATTTTTAGTTTAATGATATTCCCGGTGCACTGGTAACTGTTGAATTGCAACAGTACCATAATCCAGATCTCGCACTACCAGGTGGTTTCACCTGTGCTTGCCCATCAGGATTACAATGTCCTTATCTTCAAGATCATTCTATAACGTGCTTCTTCTCATTTACAATTATCACATCAGCAACAAAGTTTGTTTCTTCATCCTTTCATTTTACTTTTATACTATCTTCAAAAATTTCATCCTAAGCAATTGAAATTATTTCAAATTTTTAAAAATGCAATAAGTTTTTGTACAAAATAAATAACAAGATTATAGAATAATAAAAAAATAAGATAAAAGATAATAAAAAATGTAAAATAATGAAATAAATATAAGTTACTATAAAATAAATCACTTTTTTATATATTATAAAAATTATTTGTGTGTTTCTAACACTTAATGCGTTTCTGCTGTCGTCTTTTTAAATGTTGATTAATTTAAGAAGTAAGAAAACGGAAAAATTCAAATTGATATATACTAATATAATAATAATTAACGCACAGTAATAAAGCACATACTAGCATTTGTCTCATAAAAACTTAGAAATAATTCATTTCACTTTTATTATTTTCTTTCATAACGTTGATATCATTCTTTGTAATATCATTGCTAGTTACCGGAATTTATCTCAGCAGCAATTTGATTTAAACTTTCAGACTTCCAGAGTTTTAAAATCCTGTCTCTGAAAATTTAAAAATTTAATCGGCAAAAAATAACGCTATGTTTTATTAATCTTTTTGCAGTCAATCAGTACAACTGATCGAAAGTCCTTTCGTTCAGGTATCGAAATCTCCTATTAATTCAGGTATCTGGACAGAGAAAAACATCTTGAATACGACTGTTAAACCTGTAAGTTCATTTTTTAAATTACTTTCATTTTAAAGTTAAATCTGTCTGTTTATTTTATTCATTTAGGAAATCTATTGTCATGGAAAATAAACATAAAACTAACGGTTATTTTACTGATTCAATTTTTTTCATAGAAAATTCCATTCTCATTTTTTTTCCTCAAAATCTTTATTATCATCATATTCTTTCTTTTTTTGTAAGTAAAAATTTTCAAGAATAAAAAATTAACCAATTAAATAATTATATTCACTTTTCCTATTTTTGCAGCAAGTAAAATAAATAGGCAAATCGAAATTTAAAAGAAGTAAATAAGAAACTTAAATCTAGCAAGTTGAATTTTTAGCTAATAAAAATGAAAAATTACAAAAAGTGAGAAGGAGTGTAATTAATTTTAGAATGCCATTGATATCATTGTGCATCACCTTGGCGTGGTAATCAATCAAGCAACTGGAAATTTGGAATATTTCAATCAATTAACTCTAATTGATATATTTGTTATTCCATTGAGTAATTATCATGCCACACCACATGGTACTTCACCTAATATCAAACAAGCAACAATTAGTGGCCAAATTTTAGGAACTACGTCTGTTTATTTCATTTATTGTTCTAGAATTAATTTGTCACAACTGTTACTATTTCCCTTAAACATGAAACTACTGCAAGATCAATGTAAATAATCATCAATATTATAAAAAAAAAAAATTGATCAGTTAATTAAATTTAATAATTTAGTGAACTGTCTTTAATAGATTGCATGGGATTATGTCCAATATGATATTATTAAAAACAATAAACATCTTATTCAGACTAAATTTTTGATATTTAGTTAAATTCTAAATACAATGAAACCTTTATTTATTATGCACTAGAATCGAAAATTATTCGGCTCGGTTGTTGTGCAATATTCAAACCTAATTCCCCTCATAATTTTAGGATTAAAATTGAAAATTAATTTTTAGTTTGCAAGTTGCATATTATGTCGAATGCATTGATGGTAAACTCGGTTCAAATTGTGATCTGAAATGCAAACAAGTGTCACCAAATAGTTTGCATGCCGTATGCATGTCAATTATTACCGGTATGCATTTCTCCTGCAAATATGCAATGGATCTGATTAAGGTTACTATTAAAAATTTGAACTATAAATTTAATTAGTCTTTTTTAAAAGATTGCTACTGTAAGAGTAAGTTTATTTTTTTTTTTTAGTAAGATTAATCGCATAGTGTGGTGATTTTATTAATAAATGACAAGAGCAAAAGCAATTTTTACATTAATTTAGATATTTGATTGCAAACAATGCCCATACGGTTTAACAAAAGATCAAACAGAGTGTAATGCGCCAATCACTGATTTAGCTATTTCTGTTAGTTGATTTATAATTTTATATAATTTAACTTGTAAATAATAATTTATGAATTTTATGCTCTTTGTATTAGTTTATTTTGGGATGTGAAAAATTCATTAAAAACAATGAGAATAAAAAAAAAAAAGATCCAATCAATAAATTTGAACATTTTCTTGAAATTCGACAACTCAAATTCGCCTTTATGATTAAACGATTTTTTTTTTTTTGTTTTTTCTTCTTTTTTTTTTTTTTCAGCCTCATCATTCGTGAATTAACTATTTTTTTTTTTTTTTTTTTTTGCCATTTTTCCGATTTCTTCTTTTGAATTATTAAAAAAAAATTGTTAAAATTTTAGCAGAATCTCATCTCACCAACATATCGCATTTGGACTGTCGTACTAGGCACTCTTCTTGGCATTGCCATAATCTTCATCATCATACTTGTCATCATATTCACAATGTTAGTTATTCGTTTATTAATTAATTTAAAATTGTGACACACTTCATTAGTTAGTGTTAATCTTCTTTTTATACATGTTTTTAACATTTACACGTGTCAACGTCTACCGAACGTAAATAAATTGAAAACTTACGTTTTGCATAAATACAATCACGAAATTGAAAATTTCATAAAATTTCGTTTCATTTGATATGATCGAAATTATTAAATTACATTTTTGCAAACTGATCCAGAACGCAAAAACGTGATAAATCACTTGGGACAAGTCGACGTCAAATTGGAACCACTAGCAGTACGACACCCAGAACGCATCCTGGCAAGACATTACTATCTCGAGAACATGATGAATGGCAGCGAAGTAAAATTAGAGCTACAGCACGTGACAGTGGCGTTTCCACACGTACGGCAACGGCAACGGCAACATCCGAAGAACGAATCGAGGTAAACTTGTACTACCTTTTCCTAGCTTGATTATAATTTCTACGAGGGGAGTGTAATGATTAAAGATGGTTTATTGATTACTTTTGTATGTTTTTAGAAATTATTTTCGTTTTTTCTTCAAGATTAAACTTTATTGTACTTTTTTGCACCTAAGATTTTTGATAAACTTTCTGAATTGAAATCACATCTATAAATAGTAACTTTGCTGAACTTTACAGGATGAATATTTTCGCAGTAATGTTCTATCAGTAGGAAGGCGTGAAGCTCATGTATGAATGATTTGCAAGATTTTTTTTTTTTAAATTATACCTCACATCATTTAAAAAAAAAAAAAATCCGGAAAAGACACTTTATAAACCGGTTAAACTAGTTCCGAAGCTCATAACTCATAATATAATAGTGATCAGAAAATAAATGAACTTTTTTGAATTAAATGATTTTGAATTCAATAATTTCAATGCTTTTAACTTTGTACTACCTGTAATAATCACTATATTGCCTTTTTTTTTCGTTGTTGTTTTTGGTAAAACTGTTGACATTTTGAATTTCATTCCTTCTCGGGTATTGTTCCTATTTTTTTTCAGGGAAGTTAAAGTAATTAATTAAAAAAGCAATTAATTAAAATTAGTTTCTAATTGCATCGATCCCTATACAAAACAAAAAAAAAGAAAAAATCCCCTGCTTTTATTTTTCTATGTGAATCATTTTGTTGGTTAGAATTCCGATATGTGTTATCTATCATTGCCAACATTTGCAGTGTAGAAAATTAATATATTAAAATTAATAATTGCAGATTTTATATATTTTAAAATCAGGAATTCTAGTATCCTTTTCATCCTTAATATTAATTTCAAATAGTGTTATATGTAAAAGGAAATGGAATGTTATTGAATAAATATTATTGAATTTAACACGATATTCTCAGTTATTCATTATCTGTATGCTCGAAATATGCATTTGGTAAAATTACTTTATATACGTTTTCAGCTTCTACAGATGATGGTCACTTTATGCTAATTATAATTTATCATTATGAAATGTTTAAACTTCAAAGAACATACATCTGTGAATCAATTAATTAATCATTTGAATTTCGCTATTGTCCAATCAAAAATGCTATTATTGATTTTATTTGTAACTTTTTATCAAATTAAGCATTTACTGAGACAAATTGATCTCAGCAAAAGATAGAAAGAGGAATTTGGACGTATAAATGATGATAATAATATATTACCATAATTTTTCATCAATTCAATTCAGTGATTCGATTGATGATGAGGCATTTGTTTGTTGATGTGCTCATTTAACGATATCATTCATCTATACGTCTGTTTAGGAATTCGTACCGCTTTATCAATTTCACATACTGTTGTCTCATACGATGCAATATTTGGAAATGTAAACAAAGAGGAATAAAACTTTGAATTTTCAATTATTTTATTCCCAGTAAAAAGTTTGAACTTCTGTTGATTCGCAAATTATTTCGATAATTTGAAATGCAATACATTTATATCATTCTTTTTTCTTTTTCTTCTTTTCTATTAATTTCCTCACTGTATTTTGCAATTTTACATTAATCTAACTTTTTTTTTTTTTTTTTTTTTTTTTTGAAAAAGTAAATTTGACAAAAATCCTGATAGGCGAACTGAGGAAGAATAATTGTATTTCAATTCAAAACTTCGTTGACTGAAACGAAATTTTACTTGCTGGTTTTCGCTTGGTAAAGCACTAAACTCCGAACCAGCAGCCACTTTATTAGTCCTCAACAAATTATTCATCCGAGGTTGTGAAATAGCTTCTTGAATTTCGAAAACTTGAAAAAAAATTCGGAAACATTTCAAAAGCGAAAACTTTTTGGCGTGCAAGGATGACGGAAGTCCCCTTTGTTCACATTTGAAAAAATCTCACAAAAATATTAAAATCTCCATGGATATTTCAAGATTGGCTATTCGTTTCTAAATTTGATACCAGAACCGGATCGCTAATCCTTCCTCATCCTTAGGCAAAATTATGAAATAAATTACATTGACAAATTATGAAATAAAGAACGGATGATTAGATATTACCCATCTGCTGAAAAGAAATGTTATCCTGTGTCAAGAGATCACTCTACCAGAAACGAATTAAAACATCCTTTAATACTATGAACATCTGAATCCTTCAAAGCTTCGAACTGTTACTGAACTACGAGACATAGTTAGTGGTTTGTTTAAAATTATTGGCATTGAAATCCAATTAAAATAGATTATTAAAATATGCTACTTCTCGAATGAAACAATTTAATGAAAAAATAGAACTTTATGATTAATCCCAGGAAACACCAACTGTACAAGTAGTAAACTGCACAAATAGATCAAAACGAAACACCACAGTGATGATAGCTAGAAATGAAAAAAAAAAAAAAGCGAAAAAAATTGACTGGTTATTCTTAACACCACGTAGAAAGGAATTCTGGATAATAACCACTGCGAAACAATTGAAAAAGCTACGTAAGCGACGAGAATAACAATCGGATCTGCTTGCATAAGAAAGTAAAAGAATGAAAATCTAAATTAGAACAGACTTTGGTAGCTTCTAAATCATGTAAATTAAGTTAATTCACATTCGCTTCAGTCGCATCAAATAAAGCGCATATGGCTGCATGAACGAACGGCTTATTTATCCATCTTTATTTATCAACAATACAATCTCAAATATAAAGGGTAAGATACTTTTTCCAGCCATACGAGCTTATTAATACGAAGGGCTATACAAAATAAATAAATAAATGGAAGTAATATCTGTCGCTTTTAGGAATAAATCCTTTAAACAAAATAGAATTGATATAAGATATTATAAGTAAATAGAATTTATATAAGACGAAGCGAAATAGACCGTGTTAGCTGTTATTTTGAATAATGATGACTCACAAAATCGCACATAACCGGACCACAATATGCTATTTTGTAAAAATGAAACCATAATACATCCAATAATAAATCAGACCATCATCATTAACAAAATAGTAATAGAAGCAGATCCCTATGTAAGTGATTATTACAGCTATGTGCAGACTGATATGGTGTTAGGTACCACATTTTGTACCTCTGAAGCTACTGATAACGAGTTGGGTTCTTTCTTGAGCGATAGTAAGATGCCACATAAACACTCAGCAACTGCTGGATCTACAACATTCCCATCAGAGCAAGATACTGCAGTGCTATCAGATAAGTTATCAGAATTTCCGCTTGTTGAGTTTTCTGGAGTTACTTCCCTGCTACATGGCGGTATTTCTTTCTCACTCGCTGTTTCGACTTGTGCTTTTTTCGATAAGGGCGCTTCATCTAAGATGGTGCTTGTATCACTTGAACTTCCCGAAACTGCATCATAAGGGACACCAGAAGGGTGACCACGCTGAGAAGTGCTCAAGCAGTGACGCTTCCCAGAACTCCCACGTGATGCTGGAAAATGAATTCAACTGATACGTACAATAGCTGGTCGCTTAAGGCTTTTGAAACAATTATAACTATAAACTTTTCAAAAAAACAAAAACTAACAATGCGAAGACCTCTTTACTGCTTTTTGAATTTCAAACGCCCACCATCCAGGAATTCCTTTTGAAGGCTGTTGCTCAACAATTCCACGTGATACACGATTTCGACAAGTACAATCAGTTAGGCGTTCTCTTAATTCCCAAACACGTACACTTCGTTTTGGATTAAGCACCGGATCACAGTTACTATAGTGAAATACCATTAAATTTGAATCTGGTCATGAAGTAGAAAACAGGCTAAACACCGGCTTTTGGTCTGTCAAAAATAAGCCTCTAAATAAAATCTAAATAAAATGCAAATTGCTTACCGACAATAACGGCTGATTGGTATTCCAAGAAGGCCAGCCAGTTTTTCCATTACGATGTCACATTTAGCATTAATTTTTAAACAGGATAACCTATCCTTCGGTGTCCATTGAAGATTTATAATAGCTATCTGTAAAAAGTAGTTTGTTGGTTAAACAATGTAGTAATATTAAGGAACAGAATTACTAGCAAGCAAATGGTAAAAAATATGAGAAGATATCACTGGAATTGTTATTACAACAAACCTGTGTACCACTCCTTGCTTTTGGCCACAGAAAATGATATTCTTTCAGGACAGCTAAACTTGTTCCTATACACAATATGAGATCACATCGATCGATTAAGGAAATGATTCCATTCCAGTTTAAGGGCCACGGTACTTTACCAGCCTCACCGAAGTGCACAATTGTATCTGTTAATTCGTTGTTGCATACCACACACATTCGCCCAGTACCGTGACGCCTGAACTGTCGATAACTGTTTGGATCCGAATTAACTAGTAGTACCAGGAAAAATGTAAAAAGATTTCTGGATATTTCCGAAGGAAAAGGTACCACTGGAAACTAACCTGAATTGACTTTTTTCAGTTACATCGAAAGGCCGGACGTATTGTCGCGGTGGCTCACAGTGTTGGCATACTTCAATATGCATATTTCCGTGGATTTCAGAAAGCATTTTTTGTGGTAAACCTGAACGTAGATGAAGACCATCACAATTCTGCGACAATATGTGTCGTACCAGTCCACTTCGACACATCTCCTTCAATATCATATGACTTGCCGTTGGTCCAGATTCCACTGGATTTGCACATCTAAAAACTGCGAATAAAACTTCTAGTAAAGCAACAATGCGTGGAAGTAATTTGGTAAAGATTTTATAAGTCACGTGAATATGCCATCAATTATGGTTACGCAATCCAACATAAATGATGCCGTATGTACATCGGAGTGCTGCTGCCTATTAACTCTTTTGCAATAATATGTAGCTTAAAGAAACGAACTTGAAAGATACGATCCCTTTTTCAGCTAAAGTCCAAACACCATTGGGACCTCGATAATCTGGGATTGAAGCTGCCTGGAATATTATCAAAGATTCTTGTAAAAGATTTTCAACAATTCGTTGAAATTTACCAGTAGTTCACGACTCAAAAGTGTGCAATGGTTATTTAGAAAGTTGGTTGCGTTTTATGAGGAATGTACAGCTTTCAGTGAATTACTTAATTTTTCCAAATATACTAATAATTCCAGTTTTGCAATTTGAAAAAAAAAGTTATGAAACAAATGCAGAAGCAAAGCTCCACTAAATTATATTAAATTATTTTAAATGTAAAATCATACCGTGCTGATCCCAGCCCCCGTATATACGACAGTGCACTTTGACTTCTTCAGTAAACCAGCCAAAATTTTGCATTTTTCAGTAACCACATCATCGGCCTCCTCAACCTGGATTTCATGTATTATGAATTAATAAACAACACTAGTACTTCCTGAATAAGTAATGCAGTCGGCCAACTTACGTCTTCGTCTCCTTCTTAAAGCTCTGAAACACTGATATAAAGCAGCTAGACAAAACCTGAGTTTGACAATTCTGATCTGCGTCAAATACTACCTACATCAGATTCTGTCAAAACTATAAACATCTCAAAAAATAACCGCCATGGAAAAACAAGAATGGATCAGCCTTCTAAAAAATAAATTATAAATTATAAAATAATAGGACCCTCCAATTTTCAAACATCTCATTTCCCCATTGTAATTATTACAATGTTAATGAAGGTTTCGAACTATTTTAAACCGCCTCCTCTCAGCTAATTCTAACATTTTCAAAAAAAAAACTACAAATTACAGAATTTAAAAAATTAATTAAAGGAATCATGAAAACAAAAAATTAAAAAGACAAAATTGCAGAATTTTTGCATTTTTTTTTTTTTTTTTTTTACAGTCTTTAAAGTTTCTAAACTTAGAAATAAAATAAAATAAAAAAAAAAAAACAACCTCTCGTAAACGATCCGCTCTCTTCATAATAACAACAATATATAAACCATTGTCATAATCTGAAATTAATATCATTTTTGTAGAATTTAAAAAAACAACATTCACTTCATTCATTTCGTTTTTTTTTTTTACATATGATTTTCATAGCAAGAAATTAACGCAATCATTCTAAATCTTAATTAATAACTATCTTAATTAGGAACTGTCCTTCCCGACGGTACAATGCTGTGCTACACACACCACAACAACTGCAACAAGTGCAACATTCACGTGAACTCTTCCTGCACAACCAATATGTGCAAATACGTTATCGCCGTGGTGCAGTGTGCAACGGTGCTAGACGAGCACAGAACAGGTGCAGCATGCTGTCACTGCTACTACTGCTCTGTTGTTGCTCCTATGGATTGCTACGCATATGTGTGTGTGTATGTACGCACACTTATATACATACATACATACACACGCACGCACGCACGCAAGCACGCACGAGCAGAAACACACACGCAGGCACGCACGCATAGACAGATACACGCATGCATGCACGCACAGACACACACACACACACATACATACACATACACGCTGCAAGGCATTGATTTTTGCTGTCAGACGACTGTTTTCTGCAGAAAATGATGGCCATCATTTATGCGTTATTCTGTACGTGTAAATATATTTTGCACATGCAATACATACAGATGACGTTATACGTGTGATACGAAACGTGATTTATGACGGATTAAAAAAGGAAGAATTTTTTTTTTTGGCAAACGTAACTTACGATGAAGTTCAGAAGGGATAGCAAGCATGTTGAGCAACTTATCAGTATGATATGAGCATTAAATTGTGATTATTGGAGTGATAATTTCTACCTTGCAAAAGAGAGATAAGGGAAAAAAAAAAAGGAAAAAAAAAAAAATTCCTGCTAAAGTTATAAAAGTAATACGGAGAGTTTATCGCGTATTGGAAAATTCCCACTTTATCTTCCGGTATATCCCAAAGAAGGTAAATAGTTCGTTCTGTCGGGGATATGTTATTTATGCAACAGAAAATTATAAACAGGATGCTATCAAATCAGTGGAGAGAAAAAATTGATAAAAAAATTTCTCGAGATCAAAGGTTGTCCTTAAAATTTATTTGCATTCCCGCCTTACCGTTTCCGTCACATATGTTTCTCCGTGAAAGCGCCACTTTCGATACGGTTAGAATATTGCTGATTCGGTTTCGGCCTCAGAATTAGACAGGTTCGCTTACCTCCAGAAGCTAGCTTCCGGCGGTACAGTTACACTTGCAGAGATCTCTTTTCACGACATGTGTTTAAATTCTAATTTTGTCTGGGAACCATCCTAGTGATGAATTTTACCGAAGAATCATTTACGGAAGAAAAAAAGTCCTTCACGTCTTCCTTACAGTATTACGTGTACTGCACTCTTCCACGACTTCTATTCCAAGTGTTCTGGTGAGCATTAACTACTTGTTAGAAACTCGGAAATTCATTGTCAGGATAGAACTAAAACTACGATAAATTAAGTACTCAGTGCTGCTGGTGGAACATCTAAGTAACGTCTTAAATTGTGACCAAATGATGGACGACCTCGTTGCACTTCGCGACCGTTTCATAATTCGACGTTGGTCGTTGAATGGGCGTGGACTGTTTTCACCGGATGTTCGACGGAAGATAGGGATAGGGAGGGAAGTGTGGGGAGGGGTTGATGGACAGAAGATAGTTGGTTGGTATAGTTAAGGTAGAGAGCGGTTGTCTTGTTGAGGTCGAAGGTCAAGTGGTGAAGAAAGACGAGAAGTTCGGGATGTTTCGATTTGTGGTAATCAAGGACATTGGTCATTCATCTTGCTTTTGGTATTTCGCATTTATTTGGCTTTGGTGGTTGCTGTGAATTCAGTAGTGGATCTCCGAATGTTCTAGAATATGTTCAGTTGCATGTCTTTAGCTTTCTTGTTATTGTGTAATTTGTTTGTGGAAATCCCTTTCTCTGACCGTTGGCATTTTTTTGTGGTTTTATTGAGGTAGTGCAGACAGTTTGTCAGGAAGAAGAAAGATAAGCATCTCTTATTAAATTTTGCTTTTATTTCAAGTTTTACCTTATTGTTTTTTCGTAAATCTCCCTTCTCAAGAATAGATATTTATTGCGTGCTACTTGAAGATGGCTGGTTGTCCTTTATTACGGGACGATGCTAGGTGTACTAGTAATCTGGCTTTCTCGTTTTTCTTTTGTTTTCGATTTTGAATGTATATGTAAAGGTAGTTTAATTTATCGGTCAAATGCCTTTCATCGTCTGTTAGTAAGAACTGGTTTCTTTAATCTGGATAAATTAAATTTAGAAAAAATTTCTGCTCCTTATTTTAATTTGGGAGAATTTGGAGAAATTCGAGAAAGGCCAGTTCAGTAACATGAGTACAATAGGGATGAAATATCGGGAATAAGTGAAGGAGAAAGCACTACTGATGTCTTCCTTCTCCTCTCCCCTCTCGCCTCTTTTTCTTGGAATGGACAGTTTACGATGTGGAGGTGGTTTGCAGTTATCTCTCGTCGCACTCCTGAGAATAAAAGATTTTAGATTGATTTGAGCACCTCTTATTTATATTGTCTATCGAAGTCAAGGTTTCATTTAGAGCGAGGTTTGATTCCGGTTGGTTTTGGGGTGGGGTGGGGGTACATTTTGCGTTGTGTATTCTTTTTTCCTTTTTTTTTTTAATCATTTGAATGTGCTTCGAACGGTTTCTTGCAGATATGAAAGGACCGGAAAGCATCCAGTGCAGTGCTGATAGCATCTTGTCAAATCCCTATGCAGGTGTCCAGTTTGCATTCGACAAACGGCGCCGAAACCTGGAAAAGCGTAAGGTAAATATCATGAATAAGTTTTTCCTGAAAAGCTATGGGCGAAAATGTGTCTCTTCTTTGTACTGCTACCCGCTTTTTGTTCTTTCTATGGTTTTTCAGATATCATGCTCCTCTCTCGTGTATCGCTGCTAACCTCTGAATCATAGTAATTAAGAGTAGCAATGGTTCCATGCAACCATGTTTTAGAGTCGCCTGCTGCAGTATGAGGCAGATTTGAAAGATGGCAAAAAGCTTAGCGAGCAACAGATCGAAGCTAGATATTGCATTGGAGAAGTTGAAACGCAGCTGGAATTTCTGAAAGATATCACTAGGGTCTTCCAGTCACTACAAAAGGAGTACCTTCGTGGTGTTAAACAGCGGGATGATGGAGTAAAGAAAGAGGTAACTTGGTTGGAATTTTGGTCATTATTAGTACCGTAAGAATTCAGTATTTTGAAACCATCAGTCGATTAAATCGATTAAATCCGTCATCTCTACTTGCACATGTAATAGAGCTTTTCGATGAAAGAACAGTGCAGAAGATCTCATCGGAATTACGAAAACAGTGAAATCCATTGGCGATGCACGTTGCTCGCTAGTTGAACCGTGGTAGATATTGTGTATCGTTGATTAGTAAGTGTACGAGAAATTATGATCGTTTAGGTGATGCTTAGGTTGATGGAGACGATTAGTGACAAAATCGTGGCATGAAATTCGCTGTGCTGAAAAATTGGCATCTTCTGAACAGCATTCGCATTCTGTTCTGTAGTATTAAGTGAGCTGAAAGTATTTAAAGTCTTAGTAATTGTGGTAGCATTTCCATGACCCAAATAGGTAAGACGAATTATGGATGGGAGTTCTGACCGGAACTCGTAGTTTGGATATTTATTTGGAACTTTATGAATAATATGGTTCCTTTTTTTTTTTTCTTTTAGAAGTTTTTTATGTTTAGTATGCTGAACATGAACGAAAGCGTTTGGAGGATTTTATTTACTTCCGAAATATTGTCGAGCGATTCGGCAAATTAGAAGTCAAGGAAGCCCTCTTAAATGGAACGGACAATACGGTGATACATTTGGACGGATTTCTTTTATTTACTTCTCTTTGTTATTTTGATCTCACACTAATGTTATCGCGTTTGAAGTGTAGTAGTAAATTGAGTAATTATAGCTGCGTAAATTTTTTTCTATTGAGTTTTCGTTTACATTTCATCTATTTTTTAGAAGATTACTGAGGAAGAGTGCAAAGTGATCGAGGATTTGAAGGAACCATTTGGTTTGAGTTCTGGTGACTTAGATAACTTCATGGATTTTAAAAAGAAGTGCGCGGAGGACTCAAAATTAGCGTATAAAATTCTTATAGGAAGTAAAGAAAAAATTATGAATGATTTCTCAGGTAATTTCTGTAATATCTCTTTAGTTTTGTTTCCGTTTTGAAGGATTTTGTGTTCTGGCGTATAAAAGCATGTTTGGTATCAACCATTTCTGGGTAGTCTGCAATTTCCTTACTACTTATATTTTTAGGACTTCAAATTAGGGATCTATTAGAGAAGGTTGCAAATTGTGGACGTATGTGGGATGTTGCTAAAGAAGAAGGCAAGTTTGTAAAGCCTGTTGATTCTGTATTAGAATCTGAGGTTGAACAGCCGAAGAAAGATCCAAAGGTAGCGTCTAGTTTATTTTGTGTAGTGAAATTGTTGTGTTCTATATACCGTAGATTTTTTTCCTTTTTTTTTTTTTTTGAAGGCTTTTGGTATAGTCAAAGAATCAGTGGAAAACTATGTAGAGGACGATATGTGAAGATTATGTGATATCACAAATAGGCTTTTGTAGCACAAAATAAAGTACTATTTTCAATAATGTAGTCATGAATTCCTGAAATCACATATGTCTTTTTGCTTTGCTAACTTTTTCATATGGGGAAACGAATTTTTTTAAATCTAGGAATTTTTTTCAGGTAGTTTTTGTACATGTTGCCAATGGGTCAATAGAGAACTATGTGGAAGGAGACATGAATCAAGCAGGTGATACGGAATTCGGTTTTGAAGGAGGAGTCGATCCGAAAGCGCTTGTACGTGACCCACCACCGCCAATTCCTTTTCCTGTTACGGTTGTACCCGAAGATCCCACCAATACTGTGACTGGCGCTAATCATAATGACGTATGGCGTGCTGGTGAGATTTTTTTCATTGATGTTTTAATAAATATTTGAATAGATCTTGCTTTTAATAAATGTATAATCAGCAGTCGTAACCCCCCTTTACAGCAAATTTATCTTTCCTTTCTTTTTTGTAAAATGATTTTTGTCCAGTGAAAACGATGAGGTTTTCTCCCCGGCTACTGATTTACTTTAACTGAGCAATGAAGCTGTGCAAATATGAGGGATGATAAATGCTTTCGTGACTGTTTTTCGTGAAGGATAGTAGTTTGTTTGCATGGCTGGTAGGGTAACTGGGAGGAGTTCACGATGAAAAGTGCGATCCGTATTTTGTTTGCTGTATTGTCGGCTTTTGAAATGATGACTCATATTAGAATTAGCAGGCAAAAGCATGGATAATCAGCTTTTAGAATTACTATTATTGTAGACAGTAAATTATCTTTTGGCACTGTATTTTGTTGTCGTAATTAATTTGAGCTTGATGTGCAGTGCGTTGCAGCATAAGTTTTTTTTTGGATATTTTTTTAGCAAAGCAGTAAGATATCTGCAGAGGCGCTATTTTAATTTTAAAACAGGACCTGCTTGGGATAATGGAAGGAATAATGGAAATATGCGAATAATCTGATTCGATAAAAACAGTCAATTACTGATACTTTATTAGCTTTAGGAATTGAATTCTATTCAGTGCTATATTTTCATGTCAAGTTTTCTAAGGTATTGTTAACTTCTTTTATTCTCAGAGGCGAAACCGGAAGTATCATCTAAGCGTCGTGCAGAAGGCGGTCAAGATGGTTTCATGAATGGGGTTGAGCAGATGAATGGGTTTGGTGCTCGCAGTGGTGAACGTCGTCAGATACGTCCTGCTAAAAGCAGTAGTGTTCAGCGTAATGAATTTGGTGGTGGTGACGCAAAAGGAAGCGATTTCGGAAAAGGTTTGGAGGGAGAGCAGCGTGGTCGCATTGGTGGTGGTGGTCGTCGTCAAGAACGTGAGAACTTTGATGGTTCACGAAATGCGCGTGTAACTCGCAACAGTGGTCGTGGTTTTGGCAGTTCAGGTGGTCGAGGTGCTGCTTCTAACTTTGTGCCGCGTGGTTCTGGATTCCGAAATGTCAGTGGTAGCAACAATCAGATGAATGGCAGTATCAAAGGTAATGGTGGTGGAGGTGGCTTTAGTGGATATGGATATAACGGACCACCGCAACCACCACGCCGTCAGTTGGGATTCAATTTCGCTTCAGATGCATTCTGAATATAGCTATATACCGACAGCGATATAATTTTTTCTTTTAATTCGAAATCATATTATGGGAAAAAAATGAATTCAATGGCACCGTTAACGCTTTATTTCGTTTTCTTTTTTTAAAGGAAAATTTCTCTACTTCAGATTTATACTCCTCTCTTTTTAGTTTTATCCAAATTTTTTGGTCTCTTTTCACCTCGCCATTGTTTCTTCTTCCAAACGCGGCTCTTTCAATATTTATGTTTATTATTTTAAAGTTTCTTCATTCTTTATCATGTTCGTTTTCTTTTTTTTATCCCTAAAACCTTTGTCTGGATAAGCAAGTTGTAAATGATATAGAACAAATCTTTTTTTTTTTTTTAGTTGGTGAACATTTCTCGCCTAGCAAAATTTTCTCAGGAATCATCTTCTTATTACAGTTTCTCTGAAAATATCTCGATAGAATTTTTCTGAAGTTATTAATCTCTATAAGGATTTTCTGTGACCTTTCTTCTGATACAGTTTGGCCAAACTTTTCTGGAGTTCATCGTGGACTCATTTTTCATGGTGTCTTTTTTTTGTTCATTTCCAAAGAAACGCCGGTACAGTTTTACCGACTGCCCTGGGATTTCACTGTACGTAGGTTTTCTTGAATTATGGCGCAATTGATCATAACGGTGGGCTTACGTGTGTGTTTGTGTATGTCTGTGTGTATGTGTGTTTTTGTGTGTATTCACGCCTGTCGATACAAGGAATTTCACATGGTCGACCATATCATCCATGTTATAACTTCTATTGATTTGTTCATCGTCTCTTTTATTCGTTCCAAAAATTTAGCATCAGAATTAAAAATGTTCGAGCCCGTTTTAAACATACTTGTTTATTGAATTATATTTTGATATGGACATGAATAAGATATTTTCGAATTGCTTTAAAAAGTTGCGTAACATTTGTTGTGTACATACGTTGCTTTTGCATACGAAGGGATGAAACAGGATGGCATCCTCTCTTCAGCTTCTTATGTTACGGATTCTACATGATCAAAATTTTGCAGTCTAATATTGTTAATATGAAAACGTTGGGTCGAACTTTTTCTGCAAGTTTGTAATCTGGTTTATACAGTGTACTAATGGTATGATGGTAATTATTGAGAGTCATTTATTTTCAAGCGCATAAATTAATTTGTGAAATTAGAATTCTGTTCGAGAATTTTAGTCCTAAGGACTAGAAATCATGGAGAATTGATACTGTTTAGTTGAAGATAATAGATTTATATGCTGGTGTTTATAGGGAATAAAGAAAGCAGACGATATGCCTAAAGATATAAAGCGAAATATGACTGAAAAATAAGTGGACTAGATAGTTTTTTTTGGGGCTCTTTTATAATTTTCCAGTTTGAATTACGGTTCTGTAATTGAGCCCTAAATATCTAAAAAATTTTCCTGGAGCGGTTAGCATGAACACGATGGTTAGATCTTCGTCGAATTGTTTTCATTTTTTTTTTTAATCATCGTTGCTGATGACAAACGAACGGGATTGTTCTAATACGCTGAAGTGATACAATATAACATCCTGAATTCTGAACTGACGAGAGCTATCTTAATTCAACAATAAAAGTAATTTGATAAAAAATCCAGATCATTTTTGTTGTTTTGACAATCTCGCAAGCTTCATTCCAATCATCATATACAGTATCATTACTTCATTATTTTACTCAACCAGTAATGGAGTTTAATTATTATTGTTTCAGGAATATTTAATATTCAAAAAATGAAAACAAAAAAAGTTGATCTAATTGCTATTATTTGTTTGTTTGTTTTTTCATTAATTAAAGTTTTCAAAACTATGGGAGGAAATTAAATTCGGGAAATGTAAGAGGAAGCAAACAGAATGAGAGGGTGTCGTACACTTTCATCATAATTTCTTATTCCACGCAAATTTATTATTTCAAGTAGTTTTTTTTCTTTTTTTTTTCTTTTTTTTTTTTTTTTTCGCTTTATTTTGTCTAAAGAAATGGAAGCTGTAAAATTCTCCGCCTCTTTGACTGTTTGTAATGTCACAATTTCTGTTTGATTATAGAACGAAGTGTTCCTCTGTTTTTTTTTTTTCCTTTAATTTAAATTTTTTATGGAAAATATGAAAATTATATCTTGATTTTTCATATTGTTAAAATTTTTTTCCAGAAATTCTTGTAATTACGCATAATGAATGCATAAATATGTTTATAATATGGTAACGCTAATTGAGGAAATCCTTTTACAATTAACTTACCCTTAACATGTGGAATTACTGTAGCTCGAAAGAAATGCACTGTAGCTTGTAATTTATATATAAATATATATATATGTGAAATTGTCTTAGTGATGTAAACTTTTAGTCATAGTTTGGTTCACTTCCTGATGTTTTCTTACTAATCATTACACGGTCACTACACTTTAAATTAATCAGTTTATTTATTTATTTGCCGTTTTCTTCTTTTTTTTTTTTTTTTTTTTTTTTTTGCAGTATAAGGGTGATTTTTTTTTTTTTTCTTTTTCTCTCGAAAATTTAAAGAAAAAATGGCGTCCGTTGATTAAAGTATATTTTTAGAAAAATTTTATGAAATTGATTTTACTAACCAATAATTGAATTTTCAAGTATTTTCAGTAAATGTTTGCATTAGCAGTTGATCAAATTTAAACGTATCTGCGATGCTTTCACGATGATTTTTTTTTTTTTAACATCAAATTCACATAGATAATTACGGATAGAATGGAAATATTTGCTGTTGTTGGGAAAAGAAAAAGTTTAAAAACGACTAGAATAAATGATAATAATCAACAAAAATCGCTATTTGGATTTGTTTAAGTTTTATAAAATCATACTTTAACATTTTTAATTATGCTAGAAATTTCAAAATGAAATAGCTTTTTGTAACCTCATTTCTTCTCACAAAGATTTTATTTTTGTGAAAGCAAAAGTAGTCGAATTAATTTAAAAAGGAGCCATATTAGCAAAAATAAAAGAAATCTATCTGTTTTTATATGATAATCCATAATTCGGATGTATAGATATAAAATCTATTCATGCCATATTTATTCAGTGGTAGCATTCTTTTCTTTCAAAAATTTCCATAGTTTTGTTTTCTTTTTTTTTTTTTACTATTGAACGAAAAATTCTTATCCATTTGGTATTTGTTTTTATCTTTTATATCCTTCATTTTCCTTTTTTTTTTCCTTCTTTTTTGGCAACTAAAAAAACCCTATTTTTCTTGTATTGATTAGAATTTGTATATATTATATATCTATATATAAAAAAAAAAATTTCTAACATTGAAATTTTATATATATATATGCGTGCAAAGTTGTGAAAGGCCTTGGATAATGTGTAATATTATTGGCTAGCAAATAAAATAAATATTTTAATGACAATTAATATTTCGTATTTCAATGCAAGTTTCTGGAACTTTTTTTTCTTTTTTCTTTCTTTTTTTCTTTTTTTTTTTTTTTTTTTTGTTTTTGCTATACGATATGATTTGAAAAGAATGATGATTAAAAAAAAAAAAAAAAATGAGAAAGTGGACGAGGCATAAAATGTATATTTTAGAGAGAGAAATTGTAGTAAAAAAGACTGCATGAATAAGATCGATGCAAAATATCTGTAACTTTCAACATTCGAAAAGTTGATCAGTTTGATATTTGTAAATAAAAAAGAAAAAATAAGTGAACGAATACTGACAAACAAATGTGTTTGAAAAGTCCTCTCACATTTGAAATTTTAAAACCAGGAGAATTTGTAGATTATCCAACTTGCTTACTAATCATATATTATGATTATTAAAGAGAATGAGAGGGAAGGAGGGAGAAGGCAACAGTTAATAAATCTGAATAAATTAAGATTTAGTTTTATCTTGTTTTATCACATCAATCGTTGTACTCTCACGAAAACGAGTTATGTAGTTCGATTATTAATTTTTTCGATTTCTTAGTTAACTATATTACTGTCTAGAATGAAAGAGAGAGAGAGAAAGAGGAAGAGAGAGGAAGGGGGAGGAAGAGAAAGAAAGGAAGAAAAAGAGGAATGGATCATTTCAAGTTTCAGCGGTCATCGTTACGGTCACTTTCTTTGAAATATCATTAAATAAAAAGAGTACTTCATATTCCATTTACGGTTACTGTTAAAGTAATTTTTATTACTATTTTTATATTCTAATTGGAACTTAAAAGTAAATTATCCTACTACTGCTTATATATTTGATGTGCAGTTGTTGAGTAGGATGAAAAGAAGGAATGAAGATGAAATAAGCTTTTTTCAAATTAATGAAATCTATACAGTATAAGATATTTACACCTTTATATTGTAAACTAACAGTAATGTCGGTCGAATAAAAATCGATGCAAAAGTAATTAAATGTATACAATTGGTGTGATTATGACATTCTAGTTATTGCAGAATATAAAATATTAAAGTATAATCTAAAACAAAAACAAAAGAAAAATAGGGCAATCTCAAGCAAATTAAATTTATTTAGTCCTATATATTTTCTGATGATGTCTTATATAAAAGTAAACAAAAAAAAAAAAGAATTTATTTTAATTTAGTAAAATTTGTATACTGTTTCTATTATTGTAATATCAAAAAAAAAAAAAAATTGCCAATGGAGGATGCAAAAAAAAAAAAAGCTTTGCTATATTATACTATAGTAAATAATATTAATTAATTGAACAAATAAAATGAAAAATTGTTTTAAACAAATAATTATACTCATCTATATTTTTTCCTTCATACATTATTACGATAACAGCATAAAAAAAAAAATCCTCAATTAATAATGAATAGTTGTAATAATAAGGACAATTCATAATTTTATTAAGAAAAAAGAGAAAAAGATAGAGATTAGAAAAAAAAAAAAAAAAAAAAAAAAAAAGAAAGAATGCAAAACGAGAAAGGATTGATGGATAATTTGGATGAATGAGATGATTATTGATAAGAAGGAGAAGGAGAAGAAGGCGAAGAAGTGGGAGAGGGCGGCAGGTAAAATGTGGTATGTCACATGTCGAGATCAGACAATACTAATTACATATTGTTGATTTGGGAATGCAATTCTGTCTTATCATTGATTTAATCATTAAATGGGTAAATAATATATATATATAAATGATAACACTACTCAGGCTTATTTATAAGCTTGAGTAATGTTATCATTAACATTGTTATTGTTATAAATATTATTATTATTGTTGTAACAGTAATGGTAATGTACATATGAAGAGATAGATCCATAAGATAGATAATAGAAGCATTTTATGGGGTGTTATCAGTAAACGAAAGGGTGCTTTGCAAACGACGAGAATGAGGTGATGACGATGTTGGTGGTAGCCACATGGATGGTACATTTGCATATTGAATGGCTTTTTTTCCTCCCATTTTGTTATATCTTTTATATATATATATATATATATATGTATGTATATGCGATGTCTATTTGTATTTGTATATAATTTGAGTTACCGACAAATATATAAATAGTAAAGATAGAGTTTTCTTTTTTTTTTTTGAAAACAAGATGATTGATTAATTAATTAATTAGTTGCTGAGTTGAAATTTGAGAAAGAAAAAAGGAGGAGAAAAGAGTAGTAGATTAAAAGACGGAATGAAATGAGGTGTGATTTTGTTTTTTCTCCCTTTTTTCCGTAAAACACGAAAACCGACCGAAATTACGGTAGTGAGGGGAATAAATGGATGAAATTGATGAATTCCTAGAGGCAGGGTGGATGGTTATCCAGGGGAAGAGACAGCTACGGAAATGGGAGGTTCGGGAGGAGTCTTGGGTGTGTCACCCTGCCGTTGATAAGGTGATATTGCCGTGAGGAGGAGGAGGGTGTTCTGGCTGACAGCTTTCAAGAGGGGAGGGGGAGGGGAGGAGGAGGTGGAGGAGGAGGAGGAGGGGAGGAGGCTGCCAATAGAGGGAAGGGAGGAAGATGGGACAGTGGCGAAGAGAACGAGAGGGAGAGGATGCTTACGGAGGAAGGAGGGGACGCCCGCGGATAGAAAGACGTCCTGTCCTGACGATGGGAAGTGCGGCTGGAATTGCAAGGAAATACAGTTTTCTCTGCACTGGAGCAAGTGGTTCTTGTGACCGTTTCACCGAGTTCTGACCGATCTTTCCGGGAGTCGGGAGTACACCGGAGAGTGATAACGAGGCGTGTGTGTTGCGTGTGTCTGTGTGGGTGCGTACGTGTACGTGTTCGTGTCCGTTCGTGTTCGCAAGGGGTAAGTTGATTTAGGGTGGTGGGTGGGTTGGGCACAGTTTTCCTCCTCCCCTCGTTTGTGTGCCCCCCAGTCCCCTCTCCTTGCTTTCCCTCTGATAACGAGTTTGAGTTGGGGGGGTTGGATGGATGGGTGGCGATAACGGAACGGAGTTGTGCCCATCAGTCGGTCGTCCCGAGAGAAGACATTACACCAAGTTGCTTGCCTCTCGCCTCGCCATCGCTCCCTCGGTGTGACGAGCGAACCCCCTCCTCCTCCTCCTCCCCTCCTTGCGTGTCCCCTCGACTGTCAACCTCCCCCTCTGTTACCTCTGTCCTTCCCCTTTACCTCCATCTTCCACCTTCATCTCCACCCTTACCTTTACCTTTACTTTTATCTACACCTTCACCTCCACCTCCACCTTCATCTCCATCATCATCACCTCTCTCGATCATCATCAATCTGTAAATGGATCGGCCCATTGTTGTCAATTCGCTCCTCTGTTTTATTCACAATTACCGCCATAGCCTGGTACCGGAGCAGTTAAAAGCGCTTCTCCACAATTACTTCTCAAAAAGCGCCCGATCTATGGCTCATGCAACGCTCACCGAGCTTTTATCTTCCGTGTCGTTACCGGAAACTGCTGCTGCTACTTATCCGGCAGATACTACCGATCCCGATGATCATACTGATAATGACAGTGATCTATTGTACTTGTACGATCGGATCACAAGCTCAGAGCAATCACCCGTATTTGTTGCTGCTGATTTGAATATCTTACCACTTCAGCTGATCACCGATAAGGATGATTCAAAGAGTGAGTTGTTGAGGGAAATCCGCCAGTTGAAAAGATTCATACAGGATGCTCTCAATGGACGGGTCGATGAACCACCGATAACTCAAGCTGATAGGTATCATTTTCTTCCCCACCTCACTTCTTCTTCTCATCTCCTATCATTCCCTTGGTGTATTTCTTCACCAGTGATATCTTTAGCAAAATACCGGATCATCGAGATACAGTCAGTCGCTATAATATTATGCATTGTCTTTTTTTTTTTAAATTTTCTCATTATACCTCCTTCCCTCTCCTACAAAATATTTGAGCTGTAGGTTTGAATATCAAAACAATTCATCCGACAATTACAGGCATATTTATTCCCAATGAAAATTAAGGTGCCATTACTTTACAAATGCAATTCTGTACTATGTAAAATTACTAACAACTAATTTTATAAGTGTTCAGTTTCTGTTCGTTTTCCAACCGATTACTTTCATAGTTTTTTTCTTGTTTTGTTTTGTTTTCTATTTTCAGTGGTGTGCAAACAGTGACTGAAAAGCAATCTGATTCTGATCTTCATGGACATTCGTCGAGTTGTTTAGCATCACCGAAATCAAGCTTCAAATCATCCACAAATGTCTCCACATCTTCACCAGAATTACCAGCATCCACAAGTTCAATAAGTAGCACACCATGCTCATCGTTTATACCAACGACAATGGCATCACCTACTTCACCTTACCATCATATGGAAAATAATCAAAATATGATTGGTTCAAGTAATAGTATATTTGGTAGTACTTTTCCATCAAATGATAATAATACCCTAAGTAACGGTAATAATCGAGATGGTAGTAGTACGAACTGTATAACAAATATCAATAATCATAATCGCCGTAAACGTGATGGCTGCGGAAATCGCCTCGATGCTATGGTTCGAAAATTAGCTAATCGTCAAAAAGAAAAAGAAGCTGCTGCAGCTGCCGCAGCCACTACATTATTAACTGGTGGTTCATCAGGTACAGGTATATCACTATGCTCGGGATCAGCATTATCATCATCGTCTTCATCATTATCATCATTTTCTACTATAACAACAGTTACTACGTCTACAGCAGCAACAACAACAACATTACCAACACCAACAACCACTATGGCTACTACAACCCCTACCTTAACCATACCATCCGAACATTCATCATCACCGGCTAAGACTATCTGGCATACGCAAATGATTGATCCTATTGCATATGTCAATATGCTTCGTACAATGTCCGGCGCTGCTGCCGCCGCAGCGGTAACTGCCATTTCGTCACCCTCATCAATCTTTCCATCAATCAACAAAACGATTCACAGTGATCGGTAAGTTTAGTATTTTATCACATTTCGTATTTCTCTGTTCCGGTTTTTTTTCTCTTCTTTTTTTACCTTTTCTCTCTTTTTCGCTTCTTCTCTTCACTTCCATTTCTTCCATCTTATTTTAGCTTATTCAAGTAAAATATAATTTAACAATAATCATAATAGTAATTATGACTATAGGTGGTGACAATGATTAACATTCACCCTGTCATCATCATCATTGTTTGGCTGCTCATCATGCACTTTCTTTCTGTTCCTTTTTTTTTCTTGTCTTTATTTCTGTGTTTCTTCTTTTATACTTATAGCGAATTTTTTTCCTGATCTAGGCCATGATTCTTTTCTCCCTCGTTTCCCGTTTTTTTTTTTTTTTTCCTTCCTTTGATACAGAGATTTTATTTCCCGCCTTATCTTTTTTCTCATACCGAAATATTATTTTCCATTACTTATTTCATAATCTTTCAAAATTTTAACCCTTTTACTAGCAAGAATTATAAATTCATTTTTTCTCTCATGAAGTAGAAATGATAATTTTTCATTTTCTCACATTTTGCAACATTTAATTTTTCCTATGAGAATTTTTAAATACTTTAAAAAAAAAGAGAGAAAATGATAACAAAATGAACAGACGCAAAAAAAAAAAAAATAGATGTCATCTTGTGTCATACAGGTTGTTTTTAATTCTAGCAAGTTTTAATTTCTATTATTTTAGCTCAAAAAGAAATTTATTGTGCTACTCGTATTATCATTGTCATGTGTTGTTGCTGCAGAAAATATTTGAAAATTTTTTGCAATTTCATCTTTCTTCACTTTTTCCGCAGTTAATGTGATTACTTTTGGGAGGAGCAGTAGCAGATTGTTTTAAAATCATTAAAAAAAAAAAAAAAAAAAATTCTGAACAACTCGTCTCAATGCGTCCCAATGCACAACTGACTGTTCGTTTAATTTCATTTACCTCACAATCAACAGTCGTCGCTTTGATTTTATAGAACTAAGCAAACTTTTCATTAATTTTATTTATTTTGCTGAGGTCTTGTTATCATTTCGTCATTGATGTTATTATCATCACACTTACCATTATCAGCGTTAGATGTGGTTGGATTCACCACACTAACATCATCTGTCATTGATTATACTTCCATTTTCTTATAGCAGTTTTTCTATTTGTCGTTATCATTAGTTTTAATGGTCATATTCATCGTTATGATTATCATTACATCTTTATCATCATTTAACTATCACTGTGATTGTCGTTTATCTTCATCCATTACCACTGTAATTTACAACCACTTTGAATGAAGGAAAAAAAAAAGTTGAAATGGTGTAAAGTTAAGAAAGAGAGAGGAGGAATGTGGTGATGAGATGAAATCGAAAATCTCATAAGGAAAAAAAAAAAAAAAAGCAGTCTTTATTAAATTCATTCACTGATAAAAATTGGCAATATTAATATAATATTTTATTAAACTGTAGAAGGCGATAGATTTGTATATGAGATCGTGGAATGGTTTTTAAGGAGAGGAATACGGGTGAAAAATCACAGTTGAACGGTAAGAAATACTAAACAGTAGAGGAGGAGTAAAAGGGAGAAAGATTGAAAACCAGCTCATCATCTCTTTCCATCATACCAATATTGAAAGAAGATATTACGGATAATAATCGCTGTAGTATTGCCTTATAATTTCCTGTAATCAACCATTAAGTTAATTAATTAATTGATTTATTTTCGTTCTTTCTAACAGTTTTACGCAAATGTCTTTCTCTTCATTTATTTATTGCTAATAATATTTCTGCTGCTGCTATCATTATTTTGTATTACACTTACAAAGCTCTGTTTATATAATGATTATTTTGGTTAATCATGTAATTTTTTTGTTTTTTTTTATTTTTTACTACACTCACAAATTTGTTATTTATCCAAGTTTTTCTTCCATCTATATTAGTCCTATTTTACTAGTACTGTATTGATGATAATCACTTATCTAGCTGTTTCCTTAAAGATGTTATTGTTATTTTACTATTACTACTGAAATTGTTTGCAAATTAAAATACCGTTTCATCTGATGGGGCGAAATTGGGGCAGAGTATGATAAAACCGCAATATTCGACTCGTAATGCGTGAAACTACCGTAATTTACACTCAAAAATTCTGAAACTCATTTCATCGATGTTGTGTGTGTGTGTGTGTGTGTGTGTCTATCTGTCTGTATATGTATATAACGACGAAGGGTTTTTTGAAAAATGAGGTTGAGCCACATTCTTGAAAATTTTGTTATACCATATACCTTCTCTTGTTCCTCTTCGTCTTCCTCTTCCTCCTTCCTTACATCCTCCTCCTTACACCTCACACACTGTCTACCTCTTTTATTATTTTCTTTTTTCCTTTTTTTTTTTTACTACCGTAATTTCCTCCAAAAATTTGCAACTAATGTCATTTGCCTTATTCTCAAACTAACTAATCAATCTTTCTTCCCATTTTTTGCTATTAGTAACAACAGGAACTTTCCAACAGCATTTAATGAAACTTTTTTTTTTTTTCCATTTTCATAACATTCATCCAAATGTTCTCACTTACTTCATTCAATTTAATATTACAAATTTCCATTTCTTTTCAGCCTATTATCAAATTTTTAGATTATTGATAATTATTATAAATTCATTTTCGCTTTTCGAAACCCTTTCACTTATCTATTCTTTGGGGTTTTGTTGGGAAAAGAAAAAAAAAAAAAAGAGAGATCTCGATTTCAATCAAAGGGAACATTATTATTCATGATGATACAGTGTAACTGATATGACCAAAACTATATTTTTCCTTCAAGTTAAAAAAAAAAAAAATAGAAAAATGCTTTCAAATTTTGGAAATTGCACGTCGAAATAGTGATTAATTTGTGTTCCTTTTTTTCTTGAGTTATTGGTCAATTTTTATCGTCGGAGATGTAATTAATTATTCATGCATTCTCGAATTATATCTTTGTATTAATTTGGTTTTCTAGCAAAAAAAAAAAAAAAAAAAAAAAAAAAAGCAAGTTAATTTCATTCATTAGGAAGTCATTGGGACAGTTCAATAAGCATATGATTAGATGTTTCTAATTAGTTTTAATTGCATTAACATTGTCATTTTAATAACACAATTAAATGAAGGTTACATTTCCGTACACCTCAACTGATGAGCAAAGAAAGGGAACGACTTCAGACGCATCTTCTGAAATTTATTGATTTTTGAAAGTAAACGAAATTTCATGCTCATTTTGAATAAGTGTATTTGAATTATCGTTTCCGGTCACCAAGCTACCAGTGGTCATCAATTTCGAATTAATTTCCGTTCATCAAATTCAAGTATCTTCATTGAAACAATATCATTTGCTATTTCCCTAATTGTACTTTCTTCAATTTTTACGATTCATTTTTTTTTTTTGCTCAAATAAAATTGACGGAAATAATCAATTAATGTTGCCCGTTGTTGTAACCCAGGGGAAAATATTACATCACTATAGAACGTTGTTTAAAAGAGTTTTTTTTTTTTTTTTTTTTCTTTTCGTTTCTATGAAGCATTCCGAAAAAAAAAAAAAAAAAAAAGTGTATCATGACTTTTTCAAAGACTTTTAAAATAATATTTATTTCTCCGATTTATTAAATTTTTGTATTTCTTGATTCAACGCTGTTCTGTTAATATTTTGAGATATTGATCCTCTTCTGTTATTCGATGATTATTTTGTGATAAATATGAAGTTTATGAAGTTTTTTTTTATTTGATATAAATGTGGTGACTTTTTAGATCTTATTATATCACATACGTTTATACAATATTTCTTTCTACTTATATGTTGTTAACTTAACTGAACGTAGCATATTTATATGTTATATCTCATTTGATTATTAAATTCTGTACAATTAAATAGGTTGTGAAAAGAGTTCGTTAAGTTAAGCAAATGTGGCAATAAATGGGTAATGAATTGTGCGGCAAACATTGGTAATGTTAGTTTGAGGAGCGTTTTGACCTTGTCACCCATCAATTGATGAACTGTTTAAAGGAAAGAAAGGAGGGAAAGCATCTTCGTTTTTAACCTGTTTGTTCATTAATTTCATTTATACAAAAATGTCACCTCTGTCTCTCCCTCTCCCTCTCCTTTTTCTCCTTTTTCATCTTCCCAATTTTTCTTTTCCTATTCTTAACTCTCATTATCTTTTTTTTTTCTGTTTTTTTTATTTATTGATACCACAATTATAGACTAAGCTATATTTGATAACTTGTTATGTTTTGGTATTAAAAATGTAAAAGAAAGAAAAAACTTAAATTCCAGAATACATATTTATTTATAGCATAATTTGATACATATGACTAGAAAACTATATAACATATAATATTCGATTCAAATTCCTTGCTTTTTTGTTTTCTTTAAATTAGTTTGTTTTGTTCAGTTCAAATTTCTGTTATTTTTGCTAAAAAAAAAAGTGAGATATGATTAGCTCAAATTATTTGCATGTTTGGTAGCAATAACTTTTATTTGATCAAATGTCCGGTCACCGAATCGTTCATTTCATGATTGCCTCGATGATGATACAGAAGGGATAATAAGCTGTATTTGATAGATGCATGGTGATCACAAAAATAGAAGTTGTTAGACTAGTAATCGTGTAGGATTCCTGCATAATTTAGATGTTAAATTTAATTGAATTGTTAGATAATTAGTGATTTTTATCAGCAATATATTAGCGATATTTTTCGGAAATGTCCGATTAATTAAGATGATAAAATTCCATTTTCTCAACATCATCCCACCCCTTACTTTTCCCACCCTCACCCGTCTCCGTGAAAAGTTCCAAGGTCAAATCCTGCTGTACATTTGCCATTGTTTTCTTTTAATCTATCCGATAATTTTCTGCTGTTCATTTATCGGTCACTGTTTACACTGTACACTTTTTATGCAATCCATTTATAAAGAAAGTAATTCATTAATATATGAAAAGTTTTTTGCTTTTAAATTAATCTTGAAGTTCGGGCTTTTTGAATAACCAGATGAGAAGCATCCCTCAAAGTTGCGTCGGACTGGAAAAGGCTTTAGGAGAATGAAGATATTAGTTTTCATTTAAATCATAATTAAAGTTTCCATAATTAATTTATTTGTCATAAAATTAGAATTCCCTTAGTTATTACGTGAGTATTAAAATTTTACTTGAATTAAAATTGAATCACTTTCATCCTTTTCAGTTCCAAAAGTGATTCCTTAACGGAATTTGGTGATAATCTAGAAGATGGAAGTATTGAAATGGGTGAAAAAAATTCAAATGAATCAAGTCCTTCTCCAAGCGATTCATCCAATAATGTAGACGAAGCCACCTATACTGCCGCTGATCTCGGTGATTATCTTCATAATTTTAAATGAAATATCAGAAAACTTTATTTTTTTTCTTTTTCGAAATACATTCAAATGCTTTTCAATGTTTCCCAAAACTATCTTTTGGAAAAATATTCGAGGAAATATTTTTGTTTTATTCTAATCAAAAAGCTTTTTTTAGCCAGAATATCCCACCATTTTCCAGAATACTTCATCCAAATACTTTCGCTCACTTTTAATGATAAGAAAATTGATTAAATTAAAAAGCATTTTTTTTTCATTTTTCTGGAAAAGTAGTTTGCTGGATCATAATTTACCTGAAAATTAACCTAAAATATAATTTATGTAACTATTAAAATTTTTGTGATTCACATGTAACATATATCATCATCACCATTACTTCTAGCGCTTTAACACTTTTGTTTTTGTGAAGTTCAATGTTCAAGATTTTTTTTTTTTTTTTTTTTTAGCAGAGAAGCCATTTACATGTGAGCATACCAATTGCCATAAACGATTTGCGAACAAATTTTTGTTAAAGAAGCATCAGTTTATACATACTGGATTACGGCCCCATTGTTGTCCATTTTGTGGTAAAAGGTACAGAAAATTGTTTTCGCCATTTTAAGAATTAATTTATTATATTTCAATTATACAACTATTGAAAAAAAAAAAAAAAAACTCAAATAGGGCAGTATTTTCTGGACCCAATTTTTGACGCTATCTCATTCCCAATTTGCAGCATGTCGCTTTCGAGATTTCTAAGAATTCCATAGGAACTAGAACTTTCTTTTGTAAGTATTAATTTAACAACATGGAACAAGAAAAATTCGCTTTAAAATTTTTTATAATTTTTTAATCATGAGGTATTACTGAACCAGTGAACTAGTAGAGTATTTTTGCAACAGAAATGACTGATAAAAGTTAGCTCGAATTTCACTGGGAAAAAGAAAATTCGAATTTTATGTTGTGGCAGTACATTCTTTTTATAATATTGTACAATACATTGATACGCAAATTAGGCAGTTATCGTTTATTTTAGGTTCAATAGAAAAGACAATTTATTGCGCCATAAGAAAACACATATTGCTAATGCTTTGGTAAGTATTGTTCCTTCATTTTTTTTTCCCCCTTTTGGGAAAGAGTTTTGCAGTTACCTTTGGTGATATTAATAGTTGGAACTTTGTAATTTTTATATTTGAGAATAATAGCATGACTGTTGTCTAAATATTTTATCAGCTAAATCAGTTGTTTTTGTCCCAAATTCAGAAAAAATTTTCTGACGCCTTCTGCGCAAGTTAAGGTTTCCTGTGAGTAACTGGAAAACTTGTCATGAATGAATATGTAGTTTTGTAAAATTCTGGGTGGTTTAACGGAAAAGGTGAGAAATGCTTTTGTAGTTTAAATTTCTCCAAAAATCCTTTTGGAAAAAATTTTTCCTTATTATATAACCCTGAAAAAAGTTTTTTTTAAGAAGCATCTAATTGAAGGGTACGGACATAACAAGCGCATTAAGCAGCGATGATTTCTTGCTACGGTTGGGCGCTGATAAGCCAACAATTAAGCTTGACAATGAGCAAGAAGAGGAGAGCGAGATTTGAAAGTTTTGAGAAAAAAAAAAAAAGGAAAAAGAACCAAAAGAACATGTGCTTATTATTATTACTGAATTAACCCCTTTTGAGGGGACAGAGTTGTTCATTAGTTCAATTTTAATTTTATTCAGCTCTAATTAAATTTCAAATTTTGAATTTTAATTTATTTTTGAACATTGCCGTTTTTCTTTGTTTGTTTTTTCTCTGTCGTTTCATTTGTTTCTTTAGTTCTTTTCTTTTTTTCTCTTCATGTCCGATTAAAAAACAAAAAAAAAAAAAAAAAAATTCCTTATGTTTTGCAGTACTTTGTAACATGGTAAACTGCGGGCTGTAAAGCGGTTAATTTCTCTTTTTTTTTCCAAGTGTCTTTCGAAGATTTATTTAAATTATCAATCTTGAGTAAGTATGAAATTTCTAGAAGTCGTCATCTTTTTTTTCATGGCGGGTATGTTTTAAATTTGCTTTCCTATAGGATATGTACTACAAATATTTCCTAGTGATTTTGTTTTTGCTGCTTTTTTTGACTTTAATAACCCCATTCAAAATGTGTGCCATCATCGCTTTTTCCGGAAGGTGAAAGCCTTTTTCTTTTCCTGCATTAATTTTTCAACGTTTGGTTTAAAAATTCGAACTGCGAACCCTGTTCGAAATTTCACTTCACTGAGACATTTTTCCTTATCAGCATTTTCGAATTTTGCCATTAAAATTGTTTCTTTTTCCTTCTCTTTCAATTGTTTGTTAACCATGTTTTTTTTTCTCTCTTATCAGTAACTATTCTCATTTTATTTTTATTTATATCATTTTTATTTCCTCCCTTCCCTTCCAAAAAAGCGCTTTCTGTAAATGTGCCTTCTTTCCGTTGCCATTATTATCATTATGATTATCGCCACTATCCTATCCAGTTATCTTCAGTACATGTCGAAAATTATGTGCCTTCTTCGCCTGTGCTGGACGCTCAATTTGTCTTTTGTTGAAAAAAAAAAAATTTTTTTTTTTTTTTAATTATCAATTTATTTTTGATGATCGAATTATTTCATCTCGGTTCTACAATAATCCTTGGTATCATTTTATTGGTATTTATAAATTTTTATAGTTTTAAACCTTCTTTTTCATTTCGAGACGATTCTTATCTTGTTTGCAGTCATTTTCTCAGAACCTAAGCTCTAATACATAGAAAACCCGCAATTCAGGTGGGTTAGATAAAGCCTTTTTTTTTTTTCGAGAAGAAAATCCCAATTCTTCATTTCGATGTTCATGTCTAATTTTGTTGAAAAGTAAAAATTTATGGCTGTCTTTCCTGTTCAAAATCAAGTCTAACATCAGTTTTGAAATGATACTAAATTTAACTTGTAAAGTAGGAGTGGAGAAACAAAAACAAAACAAAAACAAAAAAAAACAAAAAAAAAAAAGGGAAATAAAAAATATGGTGGATGAGCTTACGGTTCCGAGGAAATTTGGGCATAAAACACCAAAGTTTTTTTTTCTTAATTAAATAATTTTCATTGCATGAGACAATGAATTATTTCCAGAAAATTGTATATTATAGTGGTGATGGTATTGTATGTATGCACACATGCATCAACGTCTAGTTATATCGTAATCGGAATGGAAATTTTGTAGTTTCCTGATATATATGTTTTCGTGTGTCTGCGTACCTACGTNTGTGTGTGTGTGTGTGTATGTGTGGCGTTTGTGTGTGTATGTGGTATATGTTTTGTTGTATTGTGAACCATGTGATATGGAAAATTTTATTTCTGCAAATTTGATAATGATGCCTTTTTTGGATTTGCCTATTTTGGAAGGTGGGTTTGAAATTTTTCATTTCAATTTCATTATGAAATGGTATTAAATTTAGTGTTATACAGTTAAAGCAACCAACTGAATCATTCTTACTTCATCTGTTTTCCCTACTTTCTTTCATTTCAATTTCTTTTTCGCAGAACATAGTGATTAAATTGAAGGCTTTATGAGCGGAGAACTTGCAATTGATTAGGAATAGTTAGTGATAAATTTCTTCTTTAAATCAATTTTAACTATTTAGGAAGGGGATTGAAAAAAACGAGGGAAGTTTTGGGATGTTTGTTTTTCTTTTTTTAAAAATTTAAAAAGCTAGGAATAGATGCTATATATTAAATACAGAAGTTATTAATTGAAGAGAAAAAAAAAATAATAAAAAATTGTATATGAGGATGAAAACAGTAGTTATCAGAGTTGGGTGAAATTTAGAACTCGTGAGGAGTGGAATTTTTTATACGGTGAATGAAAAGTAATAGAGGGAAGGAGGGGGAGGGTGAGGGAGGAAAGGAATAACATTGTTATTCTTAATCATGATGATCAGCAGGAGAGAGACAGAGGGAAAAGCTTAGGATGAGTGGACGGACCAATGAAATGAATGAATTGATGTTCAATAGGATCGGACGAATTAATCAGATTGGTTTACTGTTATTCTTGTTGAAAAAAAAAAAAAAATTTTTTTTTTTTTTTTTTTTTTTCTTTTCAGGGATAATTCAGAATGAATGATTTTTCAAGACTATCGAACAGTTAGTATCTTTCTTTCGTTCACTCATTTTTTCTTTTTCATTGGTTCCCTTTATGCGTTTTTTTTTTTTTTTTTTTTTCTCTCTTATTTTATGGCTAAGTCGGGTAGTTGATACCCTGTGCTTCTGAATACAATTAATTTGCATGGCGCCCTCCTTCTCCATTTTGCTTATGCTTCGTTCACCGTCCATATCGTTTCTACCTACCTCTGACAATGTATGATTTTGGGATGTAAAAAAGGAACAGGACAAACGTGAGAAGGGAGGAGGAGGAGGAGGAGGAGGAGGAAGAGGAGGAAGAGGAGGAGGAAGAGAAAGGAAAAGCCATTTTGAAATATATAAATGAGAAAAATTGTGAAATGTGAAGGGAGAAGAAGCTTTTGTTTTATTTTTTTTTTTCACTTTTCGTCCTCAATCCTAATCCTGTCTGTTCACCGGTCACTATTGTTTAATATGAATTTCTTTTTTCCCCTTAGGATTTTGTTTAATTTACTTTTCCTCCTGCTGGTTTTCTTTTTTTTTGAAATTTCAAAAAGAAAAATTAGAAGAAGTAAAGGAAGAAAAAGAATGCTAGGAAAAAGAAAGACAAAAGCGTTATTTCAATACAATATATAAGGATTTTTCATTCACTCTTCCTATAAAATGTATTATAGCTTCACGGATAATGATGTTTCATGAATGAAGTACATTAAGCATTAATAGTAGAGTAAAAACAAAATGATCAACAGAAAGTCATCATTTCTTCTTCAGGGAGAGAGAGAGCGAAAAAAAAAAAAAAAAAAAAAAAAAAAAAGCCACTTCAGAAGAAATTTGCTATATTTAGGCAGTTTGAAAAAGTGCATCAATTGGTGGTCACAAAGTATATATCTAAATTGAACTGTATTTTTTGTAAATTATGCCTGAAATATACCCGAATTATGTGTTCTTTCATTATTATTGCTTATTAGTGAAACGCAAAGTGAAATTTTTCAAATGTATTTTCAAAATTTGCTTTGAAGTTATTTTTCGGGTAATTTTAGGTAAAGAACCGAGTAAATCACCATCTATTTGATCTTTACTATGTTTTTCATTTGTTTCTTGCCAGACATTGTTTCAAAAAGTTTGATTTTTTTTTTTCTCGGCTGTTCAAAATTTTAGAATAATTCTCTCTGTCCTTCTCTGTCTCATTTGGATGTGCCATTTGTTTATGTGTTTTTCTGCTAATATATTTGTGATGTTTTTTTTTTTTTTTTTCCTCCGTTAACTAATTGCATTATTTTTCATTAATTGTTTTTCTTTAAAAAAAAAGTGCATAAATTTTCTGTGCTAATTTCTTCATTAGCAGTTATGTTGTGGATGAAAATCAAAATTAGATGATTAGATATTGGTTACTTCCACTAAATACACAGTTATTTCATTTGTTTCGCACAATGGATTGGATTGGTAGTGCATCATACCGAATACCGATAATTGGAATAAAATTAAATTCTGTAAAATTAGTCGTTCTATGCTAACCGCTTGATTATAAATTGAATTCAATGGAAGGATGAAGATATTCATAGATATGATTATCTTGTATAATACCATGAAGATTGAAAAGGGCTTTATATTTAACAATTATTTAATTAAATTGTCATTCATTTTGGTTCTCGAAAATTCTCGAAACTTGAGAAGGATGTTGTAATTTGATACCAGATCGGTGACAGGTAGTAATACTTCGGTTAACAAGGGAATGGGAGAATAGAATGTCGCGTAAGAGCATTCTAACCTCGTTTTCGCCTCGTCATCTTCCTCTCTCTCCTGTTACCCTCTCCTTCTCCTTTTCCCCGTCTTCCGTGAAACCTCGTCCTGTTTCATGGTTTACTTCAATTTTCCTACCTTGAAATATCCCCTCCGGCTGTCCGAAATACTCCTCTTTTCAGTTGCTGTAACACTGTCTGTAGGTAAGAGGGAGGCCGGGAATCTCGACATTTGTCGACCTCAATCCCTCTGTTTTCTTGCTACTCTTTTACCTCTTTCATTCAATCTTTTCAGTACTCTTAAAATAAAATTTCTTAACATTTATACGGAACAAGGCACTTGAGGATACCGTATTTTCTGGTAAAACTGTGCTGTCTACGTACAGCTTTCAATTTGTTCCGCAACTGTGCTGCAAGTATGTGATTTGATGGTACCATATGGTGACAACAAATTTATGCAAATAATTAATGGAAAAGACATGCATGCATTGTTGTTAATTTCAGTCATTCATCTGATATATTTATCATCATTATCAATTCAAGACTTTAACTTTAAGAGAAAGAAAGAAACTGAAATTGATTTAAAGTTTTATAGCGTTTCACACATTTATATATATATATATAAATGTGTAATCATTTATATATATAAATGTTTTATATATATATATATAGCCATTAACATTTTAAAGTACTCATTTGGTCCCATGTATTTATTCTGTTTATCGTTTTTTTTTTTTTTTTTTTTTCAATTTTTATGAAAGTGATAAAGACATTTTAATTTTTATGGAAGTGATGAAAACAGTCTATGAAATATAGTAATTTAATTAATGATTATTAAGTGGTGGGGAGCAAGGACAAATATCAGAGACTAAAAAGGTGGAATATAAAATTTTATTTGAAATAATAAAAAATGAAAACAAAAACAACTGAAGATTAATATATCCTGTCAAATTTTGATAATTTAAAAGCTGTCTACCGTTTCCAATTAAAAACTAAATTTATTGTTTATTTTTTACTTCTATAATTTTCGTAAACTTTGAAAAATTAATACATTCCAAAAATTTAGCATTCTATAAATGTATACATGATCAAACTATAAAGGAATTTTGTTTTTGTGGTTAATAGAAGAGGTTGAAGGAAGAATAGGAAGAAAAGAGAGGGAATAAATTGAAATTATAAAAGTACTGGGGAGGGGAAGATGAAGAAGAGAAGCGGGGTGGAAAATATGAGAGGTAATAGGTGACGACATATCAAGGGAAGACGAGGGATTGAGAGCAACTCATCGAGATTTTCAGCCGGCCCCGTTAAACCACCAAATCAAACCCAACATATATTACAACAGCGGAAAAGTATTTTGATAGAGCTGGGGGCGATATTTTTAGAAAAGTGTACCACCACTGAAACCATTATCATCAGTGATAATAATAACAGTAGTAGTAGTAGTACTAGTAGTGGTGCTTCATGGGGAATTTTTGTTAAACCGTTTCGGTATAACAAATCGTACTCCTTCTCTCAATCCTCCATTTTTATCAGCAGTTAACAAAAATTAGTTGACAGATTTCTTCTACAATAATATCACTCTTTAGCTTTCAGTTACACTGATGATACATACATTACCAACAACGTGTTGATAGTGGAAGGATATAAATTGGACAAAAATGATGATAATAATAATAGTAATGATAATGATAATGATTTCTCACATTTCTGGAAATTGTTGAACAATTGTTTCATTAGGTATTATTGTTTTACTTTTTTTTTTCTCTTTTTTTGTCCATCTTCCCTCGTAATTACATTCATTATACACTATCTTACATCGGCTTCTTAATGTTAGTTAAGTGGAAATTAGATGAGGTAAAACAAAGGTAAATCCGGGATACGAGAGAGAGTAAGAGAAAATTTTTGATTTTTACAATTTTTTTTTTTCCACCTCTTCCTGAAATTTTGAATTCCGGATTCCACATGTATCCCGGTGTCACTTTATAAGATCGGAAATAAAAGGAACAGGAATAGAGAGAGAGATTCTGTTGCTTACGAAACAAATCAACCTAACCTCTGCATAACAAAATTACACCAGTCCTCTTCCTCTTCTGAACAGAGAGAGGGGTTCCTCTCTTTTACCCCGATCTCTCTCCCCCGCCTTTACCTCTCCCCACCTCCTCCCACCTACTCCCCGCTCTCCCTGTTCCATCCTCATTTCCCCATTCCAATGAACTTTACACTGTTTCTTTCCAGACGACAATCATTTATTATTAATTTACCTTGCGAATCGAGAAATTTGCTTCGGTAAACACTAAAATGGTACAACTCTTGAAGTTATTCAAATTCATCAATTAAATACTGAAGTTAAAAAGTTACAGTTAAAATGACAGTGTATATAAAATTTATCACAAATAGAAGTTAATCTTTAATCTTTAGCAAATATTACCTGTTAAAAATATTCAGGATTACGGAAACGAGAGCAGGAAGGAATAAGTGATGGAACGGAGATGATGAAGACACCTTTAAATCACCTTATAAATCTTTTTACCTTTTTTCTTTTTTTTTCTTTTTTTTTTTTTTTTTTTACTTTTTTCCTTGCTTTCTTTTTCTCTTTCTTTTTATTTATTGGTAAAAATTTTTGAGTACAAAATGAAAAAAAGAAAAAAAAAAATGGAAAAGGAAAAAAAAAAAAACATGAAAAACGATCCGTTAATTTGTGATGGATATGAATACATTCACATATTGTACTTCACCTCATTTTTTTTTTCTTTCTTTTTCTTCTTTTTTTTTTTTGTTTTTGAAGTTTATCAAAGTCAAGAATTTAACAAGCAACTGAAATTTTTCTTCGACTACCTTTCTCCCGAAAAAAAGGAAAGGAAAAAAGGAAGAAAGGAGCAACATTAAATTGTATCAAAATTTCTATGTGCCAAAATCGAATGCCATATCAAATTAAATTAAGCTAAACTGAAATTAAATATATATGGAAAGCTGACTTTCATATTACATCCCACAGTATACACTACTGTTATTTCACCCTAATATATCTTATTAGTTTTAAAATTAACTCACTATATGTTCAAAATTACTCACTTCTAAGAAGGTGAGGAGGTGCAAAAAAAGAAGAAAAAAAAAAAAGAAGAAGAAAAAAACTGCTATGAAAAAGATGATATACATTCCGACAAATTTTAGCAAGAGGAAGAATTCAAAAATTGGCAATTTTAATCAAAGTTCGGGATGTATCTTTGCATTGTGTCCCTGATTAAAATTGAACACTACTGATCAAAAATATTAAATTGAAGAAAGTGATGCAAGGCTTTATATTGTTTGTGAGATGGGTCCGGTAGTTCGGAAGCGGCTGTTTGCAGCTAATTCTGGAAGATACCATACTGCTTTGTTTTAAAATTAACCGGTCAAATTACACTGGGGAGATTTTGTGTGTTTGAAAGAAATTTCGTACGTTTCCAGTTCATGCTGATCGAATTAAAATGCAAATATTTTGATGCATCCGAAGCGAATTTTATTGCTGCGTTGTTCAATTTGCTGGCTGCAATTTTGTTAAGTCATTTCCGTGCATTTCATATAACATTTTTTTACTTTTCAATCCTGAATATTTCGAAATGATCAAAGGGAACCGGTATTTTCCGGGATGAATGACCCCGGAGGATAACGGTATTCATTATCAGCGAAGATAATCAGTGCAATGGAAAATGCATGACATGGACGAGTAGCTTTTGCATTCCCAGCATTAGGTTCCTGTTGCCTGAC
This sequence comes from Setaria digitata, assembly GCA_003640385.1. Lineage (NCBI taxonomy): Eukaryota > Metazoa > Nematoda > Chromadorea > Rhabditida > Setariidae > Setaria > Setaria digitata. Next base: position 42,111 of record RCAB01000075.1, on the reverse strand, counting down.
TTTTGCATGGGTTTTTCATTAGGGTGAAGGTCTTGTTCGGTTTCATTAACTTAATTTGATCTCCATATTTTGATAAAAAATTCTTCTTCATTTCTTTGCCCTTTTTCTTTTGCTCTGACAATAAAATGATATTTTAGGCTATATGTGCTTTAGTAAATGATGAATGGATTCATATTAATGACAATAGCAAGGTAAGTCGAAGTACCACTCAAGTGGATGGTAACAACTCGGAAAATAGCTCAGTTCAGAACTGGATGACAGCAGCTCAGTTCACCGACAACTACTATAACTATGTGTCGTCGTTTGTACGAACGGACCGCTGCAAGGGGTTTGTTTTTATTTCCCAAATTTTTGCTACTAGGATTTTTGACTGTGTATTTTTATAAGGGTTTATTTTTGGAAATCTCCAAGCACTTATGTCTGGTTCTAGCCGAAATCATCCAATCAAAACATGAATGTCATCTTATAGCGCAATATTAGAAATGATTTGTTTAGCCCAGTGTTAAGAAATTTATAAATACGTTATGAGACGTCGGTATACTGTACATAAGATGAAACTGGGTAGGATAGGAGATGGAGAGAGAGAGAAGATAGAATCTTGGACAGGATGAACAGGAAATTTAATTTAAAAAATTGCTAAAACTTTCTAGATCGAAAATTAGCTGGGTGAAATAAATCGATCCATTTGCAAGAGTTAAAAACATAATTTTTTCCTTTCCAAATTCTTGTTGCATTTCTTATGTGAACATTATGGTTTCAGGAGCTTAAATTTAAGAACAGAAAGAGGAGTGTTGCTGATTTTGAAATGAAAGGAACTGGTGAAAACAGATTCAAAGAAAGATTAAGTCCAGGAAACCGAATTTAGCAGCCTATTTTATAATTGTTTTGTGTTTACAGAATTGGGATTCGACATTTCTGGCATACTGCTAAATTCGGATCTTTTGTTGATATTAGAGGCGTTTACCATACAACGTATCACTTCGATGGAAAAGGTTATGAAGTTCTTTAGCTTATTTAAAAATTCATTATAACCACAGTATTTTAATAACAATCATTGGTAGAAAATGATTGTCCGATGTCAAGTTTTACATGTGCAGAAAAAAAGGAGTTTCGCAGACTAATTCTTGTATAAGTTTGCTTTTTAATAGACTAGTTTTATATTCCAAATGTTTTTTGCTTTCCAAAGTATTATTTTGCAGTACTAGTCGATTGTATCACACCTTTGGTTGCCAATTTATTCTATGTTTTGATCGCTTTCTGCTTTGTCATTGTTGTAAAATCATCCTTGGCTTGTATTTTGAGCATCATTTCAACATCGTCGGGATTTCTTAATTGGCTTAAAAGAAACACAATACTGGAGATGAGCAGTAGTAAGCTCTTCTTTTATTATGTATAACTAAAATGGAATAGAATAGATGGAATTTATTTGATATACTGAAATTTTGGTTGCTACAGTGTGCGCAAAATTTCTATTAGAGTGAATTTGTGCTTTTACTCTTTTCTTTTTTTTTTTTTAACCTAAAAAGAATTTGAAAATTTTAGTGATACTGGCAGTATTGGCGTGCGTTATAACTCTCGTTGTTGGGACTTTGATTTATTCAGTTAATCCCTTTTCTGGTGTAACAGTAGGTGCTGGTTCAGTTCTCGTTGCAGTAAGTGGTGTTAGTTCATTTTTTGCTGCAACGGTAAGTTTACGAAGGTGAATCTTATGGGTGTTTTTATTTCACAGATTTATTTCTTAAGTTTTCTAAAAAATGGCAGGACGTTGCAAAAAAAATTCTTGAATTCATTTAAAGATTTAAAAATGGACTAAATTTGTTAAAATATACTTGCATAGTTTTACGAAGGGTTAAAATAGATTTGATTTATGCTACAAAATTTTAGGAAATATCGTACCGCTCGCCGGAGGCGTCTTGAAAATCAGCGGCTGTTATGTGCTCGATCACTTCGTTCATGGAGAGAAGTTGGGCGCCATCCCGAAGATATGCGGCCAATCGTAGATTTTGAACGCTATTTGGATTGGTGGGCGACACCAAATGATGATCCATAGGAGGCATTTCTCCTTACAGTTTTAAATTTCTTAATAGGTGTGTTTAGAATTTAAGAAATTTTGGGAAGTATAACAATTTTTTTGACAAGTGGATGTTATGAGTAGCTGTCCAGAGGTTGTTTTTGACATGCATTGCTAGATTGCATAAATGATAATCACGCACTAATAATCAACTTTGACTAAGGGCTGGCAGTCTTTTTTTGAAGCCGGGTATTTTGGCTATTTCAGGATATTGAACCGTTCTACTTGCTTGGGTTTTGGATCAGCACACTTGTTTAGGACTGTGTATTCTCGTGGACTCACTTCAATGAAGCTTGAATTGTTGGTCCCACATCATTTTTGTACAATGTTCACTACGTGGTATCTGTCAAGAAAAGATTTTTTTGACTGAAATTGATGAAGTCAAATGGAATGATGCACTTAGTATCCGTCGGATTGCTTATCATTTCCCACTTCTGAGAAATGTAAAATGGTGTTAAAAAATTTGTTTCATAAAGTCGTAACTTTTAACCAGTTTGTTGAGATCTTAAAAAATATTTCTTTCAATTTATGGGAAATTCTCTCACATTTTTGCCAAATATTGCTACTTCTTTGCTTTCACAGATCTGTTCAATTCCTCTCACTTTTTTTCTTCGTCTTATCCTGTAATTTTCCATTTGATTTAGCAGGTGGTTTTGAGATGTTTTTGTCTTGTCAGTATAGTCATGTAACTTGTCGGGTAGATTGTCATTTGTACCTATTATATTCCAGGTTTCTTTTATTTTTCAAATTTAATTTTGGATTTTAATTCAAGTCTTCCCCCTCTATTCTACTTTCTTTTAGTCCATCGCAAGTCTATTTTTCCGCTTTTCCTTACAGTATTTTTAATCATTATTTTTTATGCTTTAGTTCTTTCAGCTTTAAGAACATTGTGATGCTTGGAGACGGTGTCAGTATCCGTTTTTTTCTGAAGTAAAGGCAATTTCATGATGGCTATCAAAAAGTCGTAGATATTATTTATTTGTGGGAATACTTTGTTGGAACTCTGTACTGATGATCGAAGAAAAAAAGTTCTTCGTAAAATAATTGATCTCGGTCAGTTCCCATTCACTCTATACTTCCTCTTATTCGTATGGCATGACATTTATGTTCGTACATAAACGAAAAATGATTTTTCCTTATGTTTCTTTGCTGTAATCTTGACTTTTTTTTTTATGAAAGATATAAAATTTTTGTTCAAAGCATTTTATTCCATCAGTTCATTCACAAAAATGTTTTAGGACTTTTTCTACGGACTTAATCCGCTGTTTCTCTCTTGTAGTCGATAGTTCATTTAGCAAAAAAAAAAACATGTAATACAAAGTCTCTGTATGATAGCAGCGAATTTCCAACAAATTAGGCGTACGACTTATAAACATTTCGTTGGCACTCGAATTCAAGACAAATGATATCTTGGAATATTCCTGAGTCTTCTACGTTTTTCTGTTTCTAAGTTGGTGTTATCATACATACCACAGCAGCTTTTTATTGCCAATATACAAATATTCGAGCAAACTTGAAACATACGACAGTGAAACGGAGCCTGCACAAAGCACAGGCATGTTCATTGGTTACATAGCAATTTTGAGGATTGATGAGCAATAAATGGAATAGACGAAAGAGGTGGGAGGGAAAAACAGGAATCAGGAATCGATGTGTATCTCTTGTATCATAGGAAGCGTTCTGTTAATAGATGCTTCTTTTTTATTGTTCACATTTTCAAAAATGTTTGCACCTTATAAACTTGATAGAAAGCTCATCAGACCCTCAAAAATAATGCTTGACGACCAAATGAGCATCTATAGCGTGAGATCTGTGAAGTCTACAAAGAGAGAGAGAGAGAGAAAAAAAAAAAAAAAAAAAAAGGAAACTATATATATAATTAACAGTTCCTGAGTACGCAAATTTCAAGGGTACTGCAGAAAGTAGAAAATAAAACCGGCAAGTAGGAGTAGGAGAGGCAGAAGTGAAGAAAAAGATGAAAGAATTAATGGAGAGAGATATGAAATCAGTTCTTTTTCATAATTTTTTTCTTCTCCAATTTAAAAAACAAAAAAGAAAACATCAAATACTTGGATATTCAAGTTAAATAATGTTTTATATAAAATGGGCGATAACAAGTTTGCAAATCACATAACAAATTATAGCAAATGCAATGGTTAATATAACGTACTCACTGGCATGTAATAATATTTCATGCGTAAATAATATTTAAACTCACTTTTTGTGCAATACGTGCAGAAATAATTTCACAATATAACGGTTAAGAAAAGTTTGCTTGTTTCTCGAATACTTTCCTGAATGGCAGTGATTTGTTTCATCCTTGAATGAAATGGGAAACAAGCGGGCATGCAAAGGAAACGGAAATTGCGATCAAAATGATAATACATTATTTTCAAATTTTAAGCAAATTATGACAAAATATTTTCTATTTAATAAGAATAAATTTTACTTATTCTATTTATCTGCTATTGGATTCCATCAATTTTTTTCCACCTAGATCTTGAAAGTTACGCAAATTTCAGCGGAATTATTTTGTAACTTACCAGAGGTAAGGGGAAAAAAAAAAAAAAGAAACCTTTGCATCCACAGCCGTATACATTAGAAAAGAAAAAATAAGACATAATAATAATGAGATAGTCTATGTAGTGGCACCATATTAGTTCATTCAATTAATGTTTTGAGAAAGAAGTCAAAAGTAAGGAAAAGGCAAAATATCGGAAGAAAAAATCAATAAATAAATGAGAACTGTACAAGGTAATAGAAGGTAATAGCGGTTCATTTTTTGCCTCAAATGAGTTGTAATATTCCTTAATTAAAAAAGGTTCATTTAAATGCATGCATATTTGACATACGTTTTTTTCTTCTATTTATAATTAGAATCCAAATTATTTTTTTTTTAAGTTTCAAACTACAAATCGATAACAGCAAAACTAATGAAATTTGCTTCAGAAATAAAATAACAATCAGTTTCAAAAACTTGAAATTCCATGAAATCCGTAATATAAGTTGGCATAGTTTTTTCTCTTAAATTTTGTTGAGCATGCTGATTCATAGCCAACAATGATAATAAATATTACAAATGCGACTGGCGCAAATTCTGAAAGCCACTATCTAAAAAAAAAAAAAAAAAAAAAAAAAAAGAGCAAAACTCACTGAAAATTTCAATTTCTCCAAAAAATTTTCACTTTTCTCTTCAAATTTCGGCAATGAAATTGATAATTTGAAGCCAAAAAAACAATAATAATCTGATAATGAATTATGTTTTATATGTGACGCAGCTTCATTCTTTAGTTTTGCAGTTATCAATTTGATCTAAAAAAGGATAAAATTGAAATTATTTAATAAGCAACTTAGAAAATTTGTGACTTACGTGAAAAAAGGATTTATTTATTTTTTGGCTGTTTTAGTAGAAGAATGAAAAGACGCTTAAACAGAGGACATTCGAGAATCACAATAGGCTGCTTGCACGGCGGACTCATAATCTAGCGGACACTGAAATTCACGTAAAAAATGTCAAACTTTTTGAAATTTCATGCTTATGTATATCTCCTGAAAGAAGGAAGATGCATGCCATTCCTGATCTTCAAACTGAGCCCAAGAGAAAGTGCTGCATATTTTAGTGTACATTCAGATTTTTAAACATAAAGTGGACAAAAATTTGATTTTAAAATAACATCGTTCTGTTTCGTTAGTTTAGAGAGGTATAGGATAAACCTCTTTTGGTGGTAATTGTGTGGAAGAGGTGAGAGGATGAATAGGGGGACGTTATCAAACAACCGCCTCCTTGCTTAGGTATAGATGATAAGCAGAGTCGGTCCTACTTTCACTTCGTATTACCTCGGCTGGTTGCCCGGATGCCTGATAAAGTGACCGAGGACCATCTTCCCGGTATGTATCACGCATGCTAAAAAAAAGGAAACATAAAATTTAGTGGCAAGAAAAAGAAAATTTGAATGTTAAATTTATTATCAGGGAAAAAACTTGCTAAAAGTTTCTAAAATATCTGAAAAAAAATGCTTCATATATCAAACTTCCTTATGAACATAGCGCATTTTGGATTTTATGCTATATTCGGGTTTTGCTGAAATTTTTTCGAAGAAGGAACTGCAAAAATTTTTAAATGTAAAAAGAATGTGGAAAAATTACTTCGCCTTTTTCCTCTTGTCGTCATAAGTATTCACTGTCGGTTTCACTTCTGAAAGTTGAAATAAGTACGGCGGTAAAAGTTTTGTTAAAAGAAATTAAAACTGGTTCATACATTAGCAGTATTGAAGTTTTCATCGTTTGAAAAAGTTGATCTTTCGAATGTTCGAAGGATTTCCTATTAGACATAAGCAAAAAAATCGCTAACAAAACTGAAAAAAATATGAAAAATAATATATGATTCAAAAATTCAAGTAAAATAAAGCTTCATTTAACTGATATTTAACTTACTTCTGAAACAAAACAAATTCTTTTTGATGCAAAAAATTATTAACAGTGATAGCGATACACCGAAAATGATCATCATTAGCAAAGCCATAAGCCAGTTTGGGAATGAACTCATAGTTGCAGACTGACCACCGAATAAAGCACCAAGTGGCACTGTTATACTAGAATTGAAATAATTAAAACGACATTTCAGTGTGTGTTTTTCTCCAACATTTCTATAATGCATAAAATCCGAAATTATGGAATACAATTCCAGATCTCGATTTTAACTATTTAATTAATCTAAGATTCGTTATTATAATCTTAGAAGAGATTCAATTAACTGCACGAAATTCGAAATGAACTTACTGTTTACTGCCATATGTATTTTGGACTTTCAAAACCACTTGTCGATTGGTATCTGAATCAGACACTGGTGAAATAAGTAATTTTGCAAGATGACAATTTGGCACGGTATTGTTCTGGGTGGTACTTTCGAATCGGAAATTTTGCCATGTTTGCCCAATTTGTAGCTCATTTTGATCAATTGAAAATACGACATCGCGCGGTAGTTTAGGTAACGGCTCTGCACAATAATGCACCACAACAACCGCACTATCCGAACTGGGAAGCTGTAAGCTTTTCAGATTTTTAATTATTTGAATTTGAAAATTCTGCATATATTGCAATCATAGATGAAGAAAGGTACATTTGATAATAATATGTGGTCAAAAATGTCTTTAATATTGAAACAAGTATGACTTTTATCCTTATCTTTTAAAAATTTGCAAAAAAAAAAAAAAAAAAGAAAGAAAAAAAACATGATATTTACTTATTATAACTTGGAAACAAAGGAATTAAAACCTTCTGAACAGAGGGTAAAGTATCTGACTGAGTTGGTGGTCCTTGCACTTGTACATTCAGATATGTCGTACCAGGTGAATCCAGTGATGGCGAACATTCCGGGGCACCTTGTGATACAAATGAACATGCGGCACACCAATATTGTCCCGAAAATGTGTAATTTGCTATCCGCAAAGAGCAAATTGCATTGAGTCGCTGAAAAGAAAGAAGAAAGATAGGAATTTGAGTTGATATTTGACAGTACAATTTAATCGAAATAAAACTGAACTTAATTCGAGGAAACTAAAACTAGGACTTCGCTGGTCATTAGATAAAGGATATCGCCTAGTAATAATATGATCATAAATTGAAAATAAGACCATGATGCAAGCCAAAAAAAAAAAAACAGTTCTCTCTAAGGTACTTTAATAATGGCTAGGTTATTCATGCTTCGAATCATCAAGCATAAGCTTGCTAATGAAGACATTAATTTCTTGACTTGTTCGAGAATGACTAAAACACCTCTTATTCTATTCCAGTACTATTCGACTGTTTCATTCATGAAACGTGGTGACATTTTCACTCTCAAAAGATTTTTTATTCGAATGAAAGATCAATTTCAAGCGTATCTATCGCTCCTTTTTAACGAAATTTATTAGAAGTGAAAAAGAACGAACAATATTTGCAGCATATGGAGCTTGGTTGCGCTGTTCTAGAGGTACTTCTTGATACTGTCCTTCAAAACCTTGAGGACATGCTGCATCAACTACTTGACCATTTGATTTCCTCAATTTCCAGAATACAACAGGTCGTGGGTTGCCCTCCACTTGGCAGCCTAAGTTGATCTGCTGATTCATATCAATACGATTGCCAGTTTGAAATGGTGCTGCATTTTGCATTGTTTGAAAATTATCTTGCACCAAGCGAGCTGATGCTGCAAATTTATAAAAATTTAGAATTTGTTAGGAGCGAAAAAGAACAAACAATATTAGCAGCATATGGAGCTTAGTTAAAATAGGCTAGTTAAAATTCAAACTTTCACACTCTGAAATGGTACTTTTATATTTACAAATACTGTATACGGAATCTCAAATTTTTGAAGTTATCAAAGCTTCCTCGCTAACTTCACTCCAATTTCAAATTTTGGAAATGATCATATGAGTTTTGATAAAATGTATAAAGCTTACTATATGGATCAATTTGCACAGCTTGTGAAATGGGCATTTCACCATCCGAAAAAAGACCATTATTGGCAGAACACTGAATTGACTGACCAATCATTTCTGTGCCAATTGTTATATCGGCACCATTGCCACTGCAACGTTCTATTAATATATTAACTTTGTTGACATATAATGCATGGAAATCAATTTTTCAAATCCTACTTAAATCCAATCTAATTTAAGTAGGGGAGACCTAAAATTAAAACTATTACAAGAATTCGGAACTTTATTCATAATTCTATCCAGATAATTTTTGAAAGTAAAAGTGAATATACGATACATAAAAATAAACGAAACAAAAAATTAAGGTGAACCTGATGACAACGCCATTTTTTAGCCATTTGAATACAGTAGCAGGTGGATGAGATTGCACCGCGCAGCGCAGTGTTTTACGTCGGCCGCTTTGTTGACATAATCCATCACTTGCCCGTACACACTCCACGTAAAATCGGTACCCCTATAATAAAATGCTGAAATACTAGGGGAAACGAGCAACTTTCTAGTCATAAAATATTTCAAAAAAAAAAAAAAAAAAAAACACAAATGCAACAAACTGAACAGGAAATATCACCTGACTAGCAATAAGTATCGGTCCTTGACCTGATGTATCCACTACATGCGGCTGTTTCAGATATCGTACATCAATCACAGCTGGAGCTGAATCAATGGTACCACCGTTCAAAGCTGCTTGACACATAATTGTCGCACCCGTCCAGTTAGTATTTACTGCTATACCACGTAGTGCTACAGTCTGGAAAATATTTTAGAAATGAAATGCAACTAGTCAATATTCGTTTGAAAATTAATAAAAATGGTAAAAGTGGCGAACTTATACAAAAGAATTATCAATGGGAAAAGTTAGACTAAACATGCCACTAATGTTCGGAGAATAAACAAGTGATTTTCTGAAAAAGGGAAAATATCAAAAATCACAGAACTGAATCTCATTATTTTGTTAATTTTTAAGAGTTAAAAATTCAGAACAAGCAAACCTTTGCTTTTAGAATTACTTCTAGACTTTCATAATTTAAGTGACATTAATGACCGAAAGGTGTAACGTTTAAATTTACACAGTATTCTTTAAAATTCTATGAAAATAAGGTGACAGCTGTAACTATTCTGTTTAATCCGAAGTAGCAATAATAATCATGTGATTTAAAGTGTCTTTAATCGACGGAATACCAAGTAAACAAGTTAATTTCGATTGGGAGGTAAGCACTGAACTATTTCAAATGAATTTATAAATACAATAATATCTAGGTTAAAACTGTAAATAAACTACAATTATTATGATATCAGTAAATAGTAATAAGAATACGCAAATTGTTGTAATGCAGTATGTAATCTAAATTGAAGCCTAAAATTACTGTTAAAATATAATAAATAGGATTTTTACACTATTCCTTCCGTTAACAGTTGTTGTCCTACGGCCTTATATAATCGGGTGTTTGAATCGGACGATTTATCACCCATTTTAATAGTATGGATCTCTCATCGATATTATCCCTCAGTTCAATCAATTAGTTTTAAGTAAAGCAGGAAACAAAAATAAGTAAAATGGAAAGGTGAAAAAAAAAAAAAAAAAAAAAAAAAAAACGAAAAAGGAAAGAAAAAAATTACGGGGAATCCAGCGCTACGTGTGAGATCCTGAGCACTACTCAAAACATTCACCATATCTGTGATGTTCTTTTGATAACAATCAACACAAACGAAACGTAACTGTGACACAGGTGCTTCGGATACGCAATAAATTGTTTCCTGAAAAAAAAGAAAAGAAAAAAGAAAAGAAGAAGAAATGGATTTTCTTCGTTTCTTGCTAATTTAATCATCGAACTTTTTGACTTTTCCTATCTTTCTAAAAAAAATTTCTTGCAACTTATGGGGAAGAAATAAATCATAAAAAATTTGGTAAATCGTGTTAACAGTATCAGAAAAGATTTCACAATTTCTATTCATGAAAAATCAATTAGTTTACAGTATTAAATGTGTAGAACCTTTGTTGCAGTGCCTAACATTGTCCATACAATTTGATTAAGCTGTTGCGCATTTGGTACTGGAAATGGCATATCGGAGATCTTTACTTTAATCCCGCTACCTTGAGCTAATTGACCTAAGCAAAGGATAGAATTTTTGCATGTTTTAACTGAAACTTTACAAATTTGTTAAGTGAAATCTAAATTTTCCTCTAAATTAAGATTTTCCTATCTTAATTCGCTTCTTATGCAAAAAAAAAAAAAAAAAAAACTAGTTACAATTCAAAATTTCGAAATGAAATTGATAGCTTGAAATTTACAGTTTATGAAGAGTGAAGAAAAAGTGACGAACCTGAGATCGCCTGAAAGATAAAAATGATGAACAGGTACGGCCGATTCAAAATAACACTCCTCATCATTATCATCACCATCGTCATCATTATTATCATCGTTATTAACGTTGTTATTAATGGAAGAAAAGGAAAAAATAAAACGGCAAAGTAAAGGAACGAACGCCAGCTATAATCGGCTTTGCTGTCGTACAGCTGTAATAGGAACAATGATCCGATTAACACTTTCAACTGATAGACGCAATTGCATTACTCGAGTTATGATGAATTTCGATCATTATGAAGTGCAATTTTGGTGTAAAACATTTTATTTTCCAAAATTATCCAGCAATCGAGAAAAGAAATGATCGAGAATGGAATAAAGAAAGAAAAGAATGAAAAGTAGTCCTGCAATTTTCCAGAATTATTACCAGTATTTAGTTCTGAAATTATTTACAGTGAAATTTTTAACGAATGATTTTGGGAATGTGATGATTGTTATCAGCAATGTTAATGGTTTCTCAAGCAATCACGATAAATTCACTCGGTTTATCATTGTAAAATTCCAATGTGCGCCATTAATTTTATGAAATTAAATGGCGCACATTTTGTTCCCTATGAATTTATAATCATTGCTTCCCTTCCTCTTCCACTCTTTCCCTCTTTTTTTTTTTTTTCTTTTTTTTTTTTCTTCCCTACTTCTACTTTCAACGAAATTCACTACAGCGTATGTTAATGAAGAGAAAAAAGAAAAGAAAATCTACAACTAGTTCGAAAATTAATTTTTAAAAGAAAGGAAGGAAAAAAAAAAAAAAAATTGCTTCTTGGTCCTCTTTCACAGTGATTATCAACAGAATAATGGTTATCATCGAAATAAATTTTCTTTGCTTTTCCTTTGGATCTTTCTTTTTTTTCCGAGGGAAAAGTAACGTTAATAAAAATATACTCTGAAAAAAAAAAAAAAAAGAAAATGCTTTTGGTATTTGCCAGAAAATTACGAATATAATTTTCTGTAAACAAATTAAGAAATGAGTATTTCTTCTGTCATACATTTGCGTTATTTTACGGACCAATTTATCACTCTGTCACAATTTTTACCCTTTAAACTGGATATATAAAAAATTAAAAATTTGAAATCTATACATAAATATTATTGGCACATGCCGGGTTCACTATTCAAAACTGCCAAAAAATATAAATTATATCATCTTCAATCGCTCTAATTATTTACAGTTTATCTTGTCACTCATTATCACTGATAAATTGAGAAATGAAACTCGAAGAACTGAAAGATTTAAAACCAAGTTTAACGATAGGATAGGCAAATGATCTAGACAAAAGAATGCAGAAGACGAAAGATGAGAAAGGAAAAGTGAGGGAGGAAGGAATAAAGGATTGAAAGAACCTCGGGGTGCTGGAACAATGGAGCCAAAAGTGGTGGACACTTCCCGACCAAATGACCCTTAAGAAATTCCGAAGGTCATTAGGACAGCAAAGAAGGAAACATCGTGTTCAGGCAAACAAACAAACAGAACACATATGTATATGTGTATATGTAGATAATAATAGTAATAATAATAGCAATAATAGTAATAATAATAGCAATAATAGTAATAATAATAATAATAATAATAATAATAATAATAATAATAATAATAATAATAATAATAGCAATAAAAATAATAACAATAATAATAATAATAAATAATAATAACGAATTGGATCAAATAATTTTTCAGGAACTTTCCATTATGATCAGGCGCTCATATTTTATTTATACATCGTTTATTGATTAATCTTATGAATAATAAAAATGATAATTACGAATTAATTTCACTCAATCAAATGGCAATCAAAAATATGAATTTCAATAAATCATTTATAAATAGTCAAGAAGCTTAATAATTGAGCACATTATATTAAACGCTATTATATTTAATTAATCATTCCATTATGTAAATATGACATAATTATGTTCAAAAAAAAAAGAAAAAAAAAAAGGGAAAAGTCGGATAAATTATCTCAAAAAGAAAAACAGACTGGTAAATTACCTCAAAAAAAAGTCAGAAATTCTGATAAATTATATTTAAAAAAAAAAATAAATAAATAGAAATTTCGATAATTTACGCTATAAAAAAACTGATAAAATGTGTCAAAAAATATATACATACATATACATATATATAGCTGATGGAAAGAAAAAGGAAATTGAAAGAACACAAACGAAATAGTCGAATTGCAATTGAAGCAACTATTCTCATTACCTGTTGAACAACAGGAAACAAGAGAAAAAAATTACTAAGAAATGATACGATGCTGAAACAATTTCAATTTAATGATAGTCAATAGAGGGAAAGAGAGACTGAATGCTACGTAGGTACACAACAGACACAAAATTTACCACACCTGTATTTGTATATATGTGTGTGTGTGTGTGTGTGTGTGTGTGTCTTTACAATTACAACGGCAATATGTTCTCGTTCAATCGACAAATGAAGAAATATTATATCGGAAATGTGAACAGATTCAAATGTTTGGTAAAAGGTATGAGAAGAAAATAGCATATATCAGAAAGGTTAAAATTACAAATGTAAAAAAGAATTATTTGTTGAAGAGGAAGAGAGAGAGAGAGAGAGCGAGAGAGAGGGAGAGGTACCTTACCTGTGTGACACTCAAAACAATGTCTATGACTACAATTGAAATATAAGGGTCTGTTAAGTGACAAGCCGGACGACAGCATTGGTCAAGGATGACCTTCAAATACACCAATATTACAGGTATACACAGAGACACAGACACAGACACACATACAACAAACATCTGGCAAAGAAGTTCAGAAGGATTGAACTGACAAACGGAAGACGAAATAATCTATGCTTGATTCAGAAGTGACCAATACTAAAGTTGCCGTTTGAATTGAAATTCGTACAATCAGCTCGAATCCCGCCTCCAAAATCTGTATACCTGTCTTCTATCCTCAGCACTTTGCACCTTCACCTCTATCTCCATCTCCAACATTTCCACCTCAATCTTCACTATCTACACACGCCTATACCTTTATCAATCACTTAAACCACTAGGATAGGACCATTAATACCTTTTCATCCGTTATCTTTGACCGCACATCCAGTACCTATCCATTTAGTCATCTATTCTGTCCCACTTCCTATCCCTCACCGTTCTTTATCATGATTTTATCAATGTAAAAAATAAAGTGACAGAATTGATCAGTTTCTAAAATTCATTAAATTTACGACATATGAAAAAGGAAACTGGACAAATGTATAATATACATTTACATACTGTTAAAAAAAAAAAAAACTTGTTATACAGATTAAAATTATAAATGCTACATTTTTCTTTTTCCACTTAATTGTTCGAAAATTTCAAGAAATTTAAAGCTAAAAAACGAAAACAGAAGAAAAGCAAAAAAAAAAAAGATAAGGATTATTTAATGAAAAATGAAGTAATAACTATTTATAGAAAAAGATATCAAATAATTTACAAAAAAAAAAAAATTACTTTCATAGTAGAATTCGGAGATTTGTCATGATCATAAGGTTACATTCAAAATGATTAAAATGATGGAAAAAAAAATAACACTAGTTTACGTAAAATGTTTCTACTAAGGTACCGATTTAAACATGACATAATATATTTCGTCAATAAAAACTTTTTTTCAGGTGCATGGTAAATCTATGATGATAAAAGATTAAAGGATCATATTTTAGAGTTTCAATTATTCAAATCATTTAATGTTTGAACAAAAGTTTAGAATTAAAATTCACTATTGTTTAAAGTAAAAATCAGTTGAGTGTTATCATTTGCTTATTTATTATTTTATTTATTATTATTATTTATTCTTATTTATTATTATTTATCGTTATTATTATTTATTATTATTAATAATTATTATTATTATAATTTTGACAAATATCATTATAAGGCATTTTTACCAAATTCTATAGCATATTTTTTCATGTTATTAGTGTAACTACATACATCAAATATTAGTTATTCTGTCATTCTGTTACAAATAATAGCTGTAATATTCAGTTTAAATTATTTCATGGGTTAGCTTCATTCAGAAGCCATTTTGACTAATTAATCCTAACTCGTTCTTATCTTTTCTATCTCTTTCTTCCTTTTGGGTTGTCCAAAAATGGTCAGAAATATATTATATCTCGGCAAACTATCTATCAGAAATGGCTTACCAACATATTACTGCTATATGATAAATGTTCAAATTTGAATTTATGCAAATTTTCACTTGGTTTCATTAAGAAGCAATACACAAAATGCATTAATATTTGCAAAATTTTCCAAAAAGTTTAAATTTATTTATATCTCAAAGGTGTCACTTCATTGCTCCAATTTTGATGGCAAGAATAGCGGCTAGTTAATATGACAAATTAATTGAATAATATTAAATTTCAATGATGAAACAAATGCTTTAATCCAATATGACAAAATTTCTAATAATTCATTTTCGACGCTACTGAAATTATTAACCAGTTATAAAATTGTTTACTGCAATTTATCATCTGTTGTAGTAAAATTTGATTTCAATTAAATTTAATGTAGTGACATACAAAATGCGAAATGAAAATGCTAAAATGAATCTGTAAAAGAAGAATGACTGTTATAAAATGGATATGAATAAATAAGATATCTGATAGAAAATTGGAAGATTCAGGAGAATTAATTTAATTAAAAATTCATGAGTAGAAATTTCATTTCGTAAGAAATTCAAGGATGGAAAGTTCACTTAGAAGAATTTCAAGAATGAAGTTCACATGAAATAAGATCTTTGATCTGATTCTAGATGTGTAATTTTTCTTTTTAAACGCATAATGTATAATGCAGCTATTGGTATGCCAATTTATTTACTTTCATTTGTTTACACAGAATCTTCAAAGTCATCAGCATCCACAACTTGCTTACATATTAGCAAAACTATTGTTTAGGAGGAAAGAATTTCAGAAAGTTAAAAATTTTCATCCTATTAAAATAATGTTACCATTAAGATGAGACTAATCAAATTTATGTGATTTTTTCTTTACAAAAAAAAAGAAAAAAAAGTGCTTAAATTTCATTATAAAAAATAAATCAACGAATTTAAATCCTTGGATGTATTAGATCAAATTTTATCGTACTTCTTCTACATGCTAATTATATTAAGTACAAAAGCTAGGATGTGCTTTTTTTTTTCACTTTTTCTGTTTCTAAATTAATTACTTCCTAAGGATAATATAACAATGAGAACATAAGTGTAACATGATTCCTCATTCATAAAAAACTACTTATTGCATTAACTGAAATAAATTAATTTTATTAACTACTTCCGATATTTCTCCATCCACATTACAGTTGCTCAGGATTGTTGATAAATTACTCAATATCACCATTAATTATTATTGTTAAAACATTTGCAGAATATACAATGAACATTACTAACGTTAAATCCATCATTATCTGCAAATTTACAAATAAGATGAAAACTGAAGAGTGAAATAATCATAGGTTGCTAACTTCAAAAATATCCATCCCCTTATTTCTCATTACATCATACATTTTTCCTTTCCTAGATCCACGACAAAAAGTCAATGCATATTTCGGATCGAAGCATCCTTAATTTACTAAAGTTTAAGATTTCGTTTTTTTTTTTTTTTTTTTTTTTTTTTTTTTCTGAAGAAGTAAATATTTTCATACAAAAAATGAATTTGAGAAGGGACAGATGTATATAAAATGTAATAGTTAATTGTTGTCCTCAACTTATCTTCCATTAATAATCATTTCACCATTAATGTACAAGTGAAAATTCTAAGGTCACAAATTTTCCCACTCCTTTTGCGACCTTTCTGAGGTCAAAACATCATCAATTTGTTAGTTTAGATTTGTAATATTCGGCTCCATTCTTTTTCTTCAAAATCTGAATCAAAATTCTCGAAATTAAAAGGCTTTTAAAAAAGCATTGTTCATTTCACTGCTACTGCTTATCTAATATCTTCACTTCAATATACAACCAAATGATAATAATTCATTCCCAATCATATATGACTATTTGCTTATTTACTCACTTAGAATTTACATAATGAAGAAACCCTAATAATCGCCCCTTCCTTTGAAATATTTTACATTCGGGACAGTTTCCATAAGATTCAAATCAACATTTTTCCAGCACGTATATTTTTGGAAGGATAACCGCTACTAATTTTAATATCACACAGCCACAAATTTGTTAACTAAAAAAAGCCTTAACTAATGATTTCATTTAAAAGCTAAAAATTAGGAAATATCTATTTCCGAGCTTTAGTTTTTGAACATTTAAACAAATAAAACAAATTTTTAGAATAATTAAACAATACTGAAGATAACCATCTGCTTCAACATTCGACAAGAAACCAATGTAAGATGGAAGAAGCTCGACGATAAATGCTATTAGGGTGATTTGTCAAAATTGAGTTTAAACCGGTCCTGAACACAACCTCTTTTTGTAGCAATGTTAGAATAAATCCAATAGAAATACCAATCATGCCATGGAAGACAAAGAAAATGGGCACTTTCTGTTAAATCGTTAACATATAAGAAAGATATTAAAAAAAAAAAAATGCTTTCAAAAAAAAAAGGATTGAAAAACTATAAAAATCCATCAACAATATGACGAATTTTTAAAATGACAAAGTAAAACATTTAAGATAAAAATTTCGTGTAAATTTTTTTAATAAAGTAAAAGTAACTCTTATGAATGCATAGCAAAACTGGAAGGAAGTTTGAAAATAGAGTTAAGATAGTAAAAAATTACAAAAGTGTACAACACAGAAAGGAAAAAATAGAAACAAAAAGTGGAAACAAAGAAGTTTGATGCTTTTATACAAATAACAAAAAAAGATAGTTAAAAACAGTGAAATATAACCGCAACAACAGTAGTTATTCTTAATACAAATTTCTATCCTTTTGCTATTGTTACTGATGGTAAATGCACTGAAAGAGAAACACATGAAAAGAAGACAAAAGGTCGATCACTTTAGTAAAAACAAAAAGAAAAGGAAAAGAATAATAGAAACCTGCCGCATATATATATTTTTAACTACAACTAACGAACGATAAAATGGTAGGCTAGAAGAAGGAACGATAACTGCTCATTTCTAACAGATATATACATTCAATACATGAAATCAAAACTGCTAACAACTGGAAACTTCACCAAAATGGCGACATATGATGCGAATCAAAGGAGACACGGAAAGGATGGAAATTGGGAAGATGAAAGGAAGGGGGGGGGGAAAAAAAAAAGGAGAAAAGATGAGGGCACAATTACAAAGTTATACATCAAATAAAAAAAGAAAAAAAAAGGACGAAAAAGGAAAAGAAAAAGTGAAGATCATCACTTTTCTTAAAATTTTTATTGCACAGATATGGTTTACCGTCGAATCTACCTTTATTCAATCAACATTATTGATTGGAAAGAGAAAAGTCAACCTAAACTTTTGAAAAATTATAATCGATTCATGATTATACAATAACCCTTATTAATAAATTTTCCTTCAGATTAGAAATGTTTTTTCTTCCAATGCTTTATTTTTAAATAATAAAATAACAACTAAGAAACCTAACAACAAATAAGAGTGTACCAAATTCGACTTTTTTTTTTTCAGTGATTATCATAATAATTTACAGACAGTCACCCGAAAACCATTCATAATTAGCTCTTAACTATGATAGTGAGATCTCGCTTGATCGCCAAAAGAGGGTTTACAAGAAACCAAATATAATTCAGGTTTAATGCCATCTCATACTGATAAGGCAATATAAAAATATGTTTATCTAAAGTTAAGTTATGAAGAAAAAAAAAAAAGGAAAAAACAGAAAGAAAATTCACTGAAGAATATCTTGAGGTATAGAATTTTATTACTGGACACTTTGGAAGAAAAGGAAAGGAAAAAAAGCAGACATAAGGAATTAAACGAAGTCAACAAACTTATTGTTTCTTATAAAGGATTCCTTAGATTTGACTAGATGTTTGATGGATTCTTTATCGAAGCGGTAAACTGCAAAGTGGAAAAATTAATACACAAATGTACATAATAAATATTTAAGTCCAATCAGATGTTATTAATTGGTAGGAACGATCCTTAACATGCTATGAGGAAAACCACTGGTCACAACCAAGAAGAATTGAAAGAAAAAAATTCAGAAATAACGAAGAGGTAAAATGGCACGAATAAGTTAAAACGCGAATTTAGAAAAAATGCAAAAAAAATTAAGATTTTTTTTCTCCATTAAATACAGTTTTTGACAATTTATCAAACAAATTACAGCTGGCACACTATTAAGACTCGATGTCCTAGATTTTGGATGCCTATCCGGGCAGCTATTTGTAGACATTCGCTAGGCTGCACAGATGTAATGTGTTGCGCTTCTTCATTGACTGCAGAGAAAATTTTCGTCAGCTGTAAGTTGATAACCTACTCAGAAATTTTCCAGCTTTAAGAACAAATTCCTCACCATACTTGACAAAAAAAGGTAATTAAGTGAGAAGAGAACAATAAGAGTAACAAACCGAATCTGTAGTGAAAATCCGCTGAGTACCATCCACTGTTTCTTTTTATCATTGCTTTACAGTGTTCCGGAAACATTTTCGAAACTGTCTGTCTTTCCTAGACAACTTGATTTGAAATTGGATCAACTGCAAAAATTTAAAAGCAGAAATCTGAAGAAAGATGAAAAAATGAGACCGAAAATGTCAAAAAAAAAAAAAAGAGAAAAAGAAAATGAGACCGCGTGTCTCCCTCGATTTTGTTACTCATCAGAAAATCACCAGAAATCCGATAAGTCGAGCTCATCAGAAAATTCTGACCAACCATCATAGCATGCTCTAAAAAAACACTACCCTGAGAGATAGATCAGACTTAAACTTATATCTACTTCGACAGGTTGCTTTTGAGTATTAAGAAAAAATAAAATATTTGTAAAAAGCAGAGCAAACTAACAATCAATAGCAAACTGAGGAGCAATATTTATTGGTAAATATTCCTGTCAACTATTTAAAAATATTCTACACCCTCCTGGATAGTAATCAGTTCTCTTGCTCCAAAACAAATACTAATTTTTGGTGTAATCAACAAGCATCTTGAAAACCTCAGGCTTTGCTACTACTACTCCTTTCTCGATGACGAAAAAAAGACTTTCCGACAACTAAACTGTTGCTAATATGAATGAGAAATAACCAACGATTTTTTTAAGGACGTTTTAGCCGATTACATGACCAGTGAACAGATCGCCATAACGGAAATCTAACGTTGATCTGGTTATTGTTAACTAGCATCACTTCATCCATGCCTAGAAAGTGGAGGATGCTGGTCGAGGGATGCTCGCGACAAAACAAAAAATCGAAATTTCTAATAAGTATCTTGAGATACTTTAACTTTTTTATAATACTTTCCCAAAAATTTATAAATGCAATTCAAACTCCAAAATTAGCTATATTTGCATTAAATTGTTGAAAAGATTTTATAATACCTTATATGCCTATATACTGATTTCATCAGAGAATAGATTTTATGGAATGATTTGATGATTAAGGACATGAAAGCTTCTTTAGAAGAAAATGATTACCATTTATATTTAATACAAAGCTGCATTATCATTGCAGATTGATTACTTGATCAATCATTCAATATGACAACTTACTTTTCTTAGCTGAGGTTTTTATTATATTGGCAAAACTTTGAAAAGACCAGCTGATTTTAATTCGGCATGTTTCATCAGTCCATTAAAGATATAATAAACATTTCTCTGCGATGAATGATTCGTTTTCCTGCAACCAATTTTCCCTGTTTCTATTGAACACTAAAAGAAAACAAAGTTTGTTTTAAATTTCGAAATAAAAGAAGCGAAAAGAACTCCAGTAGTTCATAATAATGACCGAGATATCACAAGATCATTTAAAAGAATTTCACTGACCTCCCATTACATGCTTCATCCGAATCAAAATGCATTCATCATCTCAAAATTATATTAAAAGTAAAAGTAAAATGAAATTTAGAGTAAAGGATAATCGAAACCGTTAATGGTATAAAACATAAAAGTGCTGCTAAACATCAAGTAAAATGATATCAATCCCAGTGACTAGCTGATGATTAAATATTCAATCAAGTAAAAAATAAAACAGTATCAACTTGATACCGAGTTAAAGGTAGACTTGAATAACACGAATTACATATTCAATTATAAGAAATGATATGATACTGACTGAATAAAAGCTGAAGACTGCATTTATTGAAAAAAAAAAAAAAATTAAAGGAATTTAACCTTTCAGGTGAGTTAGTTGTAGTAGATAGGTTAAAATTCTGTGATGGTGTGCTAACGATACTGCGAAGAGATCTGGTGTTGGAAAGTTCCAATAAAAACCCATGCTCTTTTCCAAAACAAACCTTCACTTTTTCCAATCTTCTTCAAGCATTTTCTTAATTCATCCAATTTCCAATTTCCACAACCTGTAACAAAACATCGTTTCAACTGATTCTACCAATAATAATTACGGATATTGTTAATGGACGCTTTATTTTCAACAGCACTTGCCATAAACTGTCGTGATAATTTGATAATCGAAATTCGATTATTTTCTGTCCAACAATTACAGATGCATTTTTACATTAACTTCCTTTTCATTTAACATTATTTCTACCATTTCGTTACGCACCTAGTTATATTGTTTGGTCCTTTAATATCTATGATATATGTTGTCCTCTTCCAGAAACATTGAGCTATATGCTAGTTCGAAAATAAATGAAACAATTATTCTCCGCTATAACAGTCCACAACATCAGGATGTATTGTGATGAACTCCAAACGAACTTGTGATAAACTTTTCTTGAAAAGGTTTAAACTCCCTTACTAACCATAATCAAATACAAAAGGCTTCCTGAGTACTACAGTAATGTGATCCTTGGAAAACATTCATTGGGTGGCTTTAACAGGAAAAATGCACCAATATGTCGATGTATGCCATTGCTATACCGCTAACATAAAGTTCTTTCTCACACATGCGGGAAAAAGTTGTCCGAGAAGAGAGAACTGATTTCGTCAATAAAATAGAGAGCAAATTTCAAATAAAGCCAATTCCTAAAATGAAAATCAATCTATTAAATCACAAGAATACTGTTGTACGACTCAGAGATTCTCAAGAAAAGTTTATCACAAGCAACGAAATTGCCGGATTTCTCACTAAAATTATTGAACTAAGTTGTGAAAACGATATATTTCACAGTAAGCGCACAGTGTGACAAGGGATTTTCGAACTATTCCCTGGGAAAAAAAAAAAACTAAATATATAAACATGAGATAAGCTTGGAATGTTCCTAGCAACAAGTGAAGTGTTTTGCTGCAGGTGACAAAGATGAATAGCGAATTTCTATCAGTTTTTCGTCAGAAATTATTTACGCTCGACAGTAAGTGAAAATAACTGAGTAATTAAAATAATTGAATAGATAAAAAGTGACTAAAAGAAAATAACATCTCTGAATTAATAAGAGATTTAACATCCCGCAGCACACCGAAATTCCTTTTCGCAATAAATTTGTGGTGCAGTTAACCAGAAAAAGAGGACGCTGATTTAACGAAGTTGTAACTAATTTGTGGGATGCTTTTTTTGCAAAACGCGGCTAGTGCTTAAGGCGCATTAGATACGGGCCTGCATGCAGTTCGACGAATATATGAGGTGGGGGGTCAGGGGTCAAACAGTCTCAGATTAGTGCTCATTTCAATGGTGTAAGCTATTTTGATTTTTCAATTTTGCAAAAACTGTCAGATGAAACAATGGGGTGTTTTTTTAAACGTATCTTAAAGTACGAGTAAAATCCAATAGCATCGCATAAACAGGATCTCATGTTCACGTATGCACTCACTGAGTGTTCCTCTTCAGTCCCTCTTTTTTTCTTGAAGGAATGAAAAGTCCGGAATAGTTTTCTTGAACACACCTTTTCACTAGTGTTTTCACAAAAATCGCTCCATGTTTTTCATGGTGTACCGTGTTTTTGCGGTAGTCATTCGGGAGCATGATCGGGATTGTTATGTGATGACCCGAAAGTGAGTCACACAATGTTGGTTATTCGTTGCAAACGATGCTGTTGATTCAAATGCTTTGGATGGTCAGTTTTCATGTGTTAGTATTTTCTTGACTTATTTGGAAAACTCAAAATAGTGTGTCAGTATGTTTGACTTTAGAGGGAAGTGTAGCTTTTAAAGTATTTTGTGATTTCCTAATGGAATATGTTGGGAGTCATAAAATATTACTTTTCACTGTATCTGATTCAGTATAAATGTTTGTTTAACTATTCGTTTTTCAATCATCATATTTGTTAATTGATTTGACTCTATTGTTAACTCAGAATATCACACCATAGCGCAATCGTTAAGGTTAATCAAAGCAGCATTTCTCGCTGTACCCTGTAGATGTTGTCGATTTAAAAGTACAAAAAGTCGTAAAATATAGTTTTCTTGCACAAGATAAGAAAACTATCTTCCAGTACCTTAGGAAGTATATGAAGTTTCCTAGAATATGAATGAAGTTGCGACACCCTAAAGCTTATGATGAATGAATGATTGAAATGTACTGTTGATGCAGAATTGTGTTAAGTGATTAATTCATAAACTTTCATAGATTTTGTTCTTTAGTTAGTCATTGGTAGTGATATTTCTTCCTAGGCAAAGATGAGTTAAATGGAATTGTCCTTGGGCAGGTCTTTCTCATTAAAATGAGAATACTTTTCATAAGATTTCTTTTTGGAGAAAGTAGCAAATGTAGAAATCGAGATTCTTAGAAAAGTGTTAGATGCAGAAATGTGAGGTTATGAAAAAGTTTTGAATTATCTGATTCAAATGGTAAAAAGAGTGTTGAATTGAGTATGTAGAACTAAATTATGACGGAAAATAACCGATGCAGATGATCAGTTTGATTCTTCGGTTAGTTTGAAAAAAAACAAAAAAAAAAAAAAAAGGTGCGTGATTTGGGCATTCCGTACATCGTTACAACATATTTCTGAGTGAGAATTAATAATATTTATATGAATAAGAACTGATGATGGTATTCATATTCTCAAGAGTGCAATAATTTATTATAAAAGATTAAATCAAAATGGGTGATGGTTTTTTAAAGCTTCTTTAAAAGTGCTGTAAATTTTTTGGACTGCATCGTGTCAGTGCTTTCCTTTTTCTTTTTACATTAATTTCAAGTTTGGGTCAATTAACGAGGTGGAAAAAGGAAGGAACGCGAAACATTTAGAATTTCTATAGATAATTACCGTGGTGTGGTAATTGTTGAATTAGAAATCACCCATACTATTTCATTTATTCCAGTGTAACATATCACTTTTCGATATCGGTATGAGAGTAACAGTCGAGCACGGCCATATGCGGATTTTTGGATGAAAAGAAAGTTTTGTTACTGTCATATCGTTTAATCCAGCAATGGATTCACATTTCTCAATGATTTAAAACAGTTTGTCGAAATTTAGTCATTAATTTCACTAGATGTTGAGGTCTTCAATTGCCGCTGAAAATAACATGACACCATTTGGGAATATTTGAATGCTTTGTAATATTAACATCGTCTTCGTGCAACCTGATTGCAATGGGGTGTAACGCAATTGTTTGTCTGATGTGTATTTGGACTGTACATACTTCTTGCCCGTCTGTCTAACAAATAGCAACAGAATGGGAGAAGGGAAAAGAAGAAGACTGTCTGCTGGGAAGTTTGATGTAAATTCATCAATTAATCAAAGCAAATAGTTCTACCATCAAAAAGGAAGGATCAAATCTCATAAAGTAATCTGATTTAGAATTTGGCAAACTTTTGTTTAAAAACAGTACATAATGAAAAAGATGAATGAAAGGGAAAAAAGCATCGAAATTTAGGTAATAATTTGAATAAAAGAGATTAATGGAATATTACATATTTACACTGAATGTGTTATAAAAGTTGCATAATTTGCGTCAAATTTTTATTAAAAAATTAACACTTCATGTGTAGTACCATTATTATCAGAAAATAAGATATATCTTCATCTCTTTTTCAGTCTGTTTCTATGCATTTATTCACTAGTTGAGATTTTTTCCATTTAGCTTGATACTTCGGTACTAGATTGCTATATCAGTTAAGCATATGTTATATTATGTTTGGATCAGTTAAAGCTTTAGACAAACAAGTACCAAATCACTGATATCATTTTGTAGTGGTTTCGATTTTTTTCCTTTTTTTTTTTTTTTTTTTTTTTTTTTTGATGACGTTAACCACATTTATGTATGTATTATATGAAATTTGCATTTGTTTGTGTTGTAATGTGGGGAAACTTTATAGAAGATATGATCTGTTTATCACTGTTGAGAAAAACTGTGGTGACTGTTTGTTTTGTGAGAACTCTGTTAAATTTTATTTTAATCAGATAACAGAAGACCGAAGAATATTTCATATTTCTACAACTTTATCTTATAACTATTTTCAGGCTTTCATTAGTGAGCAGAAATCTTGACATGTATTTGGGCAATATTTACTTACTAAATTTTATTCCGCAAAAAGTTTTTTTTTTTTTTTTTTTTTTTTTTTTTTCTTGGTTTTTCATGAAGTGGATTTCTCTAGAAAACCACAGCTTTTGCTTTTGGATTAAACAATTAAAGTTGATTTTTCGTAGCCAATGCAAATATATCTCTTTAGTTTACTTAAAGATGAAGGAATTCTGTAGTTATGTTTATCTCTGTGATGTTGTTAACGGCACTTTTATCAAACTAGTTTAATGAAGTTTTAGCTATACTTCGCAGTAGTGGAATTATAATAAAGAGATGGTAAAGCTGTCATCATCCTTTTTCACTGTCCAGTTTTTTTTTTTTTTTCTTTTGTTAACCATGTAGCCAAACTCGAGGATTTTAATATTTGATTATTTGACTGTTGCTGTTGCTGTGCTACTTGAAGGAATTTGAGCTGGAGAATACTGGTGTTAGGAATGAAAATGTACAAATAGAGGAAAAGATTATCACCCTTGTTATCACCATATCATCAGAGTCAAGTAGAAAGAAGAAAAAGGTCGATGATATTGATGGAGAGGTTAAAAGTTGGCGGCACCCTTTTCTTAATGAAATATACAAGCAAGGAATCGGCTGTAACATTACTTTGCTTATCATTGTTATCATCGTTATAGATTCAGGAAAAAAAGAAAACGGGAAAGCGAGACAGACAGGAGGAAAGGATGAGAGAAAAAGAGAGACAGGAAAAAAAAAAAAGTCAACTTTAAGTTTTGTTGATACATTTCATTCCGTTTGACAGCCTGATCCTCTCCAAGGTTATCGGAATCTTTCACCGACTTGATTGCATTTTTTTTTTTTTTTTTTTTTTCTCGTAGTTAACTTCCTTTGTCATCCTTTCTCTTGCATCTTGTAATCACTGAAGCTCCCAACCAATAGAAATTGTTCATTTTTCGGAAATTTCCAGAGCTTCCAGCTGTATCATCATTAGTTGAATGCAAGGAAAAAAAAAAAAAAAAAAAAAGAGTAAGCTAATATGTTGCTGAGCAATCATTGCATACAAATAATGAATGAGAAGGAAGAGAAAGAGAGAACTAGTACAGTACAGTAATAGAAATGAAATATAATTCGATACTGGAAATGAAAAGAATTAAAACATCCAGTAATTAATTATTAACATTTAAATCATGAATAGAAAAGAGTATAAATGTAATAGCTTACTTAGTGACATTAACGGCCTATAGGAAGAGAAACAATCATAATACAATTACAAGTTAGTAATAGAAGTTTTGTTTAGCAAACAGTAGGACATGGAAGAGATAAAGTTAGCGGGCAAGAAGAGGTGGTGCAGAAGGGGAGTGAAGGGAGGGGGAAAGTAAGGTGTTGATTTGGGGTTAGTTGGACGAGAGGAGCGTAAAGTAGACGACAGCAGGGCCGCCTTGCAAACAACTCTTCCAATAATTTTGTTCATTCGTACTTCTTTCCGTCCCCCTCTTCCTCCATCAACGTTGTTTCATGTATGTCTGTGTCTGTGTCTGTCTGTGTATGTGTATGTGTGTATGTATTGCAGTACTGCTGATGGCAAGTGATCAGGCAGCAAACAGCAAACGGCAACAGCAGCAGTAGTGGGAGTATAGTGTAGCACGGCACACAGTAATGCATTTTGCATGTTGTGTGTATGGTTGCCCGATGAGATGATAGCCGAATGTGCGGAATTTTTCGTCTCATCCACTAAATAACTATTATTATTCCACTGGGATTACTGCAGCAACAAGTAATCAGTAAGTTGCAGTTCTAGGGAGTAATTATATCGCATTAGATGATTGTAGTAGCTAGAAAGTAGTGACGATTGTATTGGTGTAGTAGTAGCAGTAGTGGAGTTGATGGTGGTAATTAATGATTATATTTTATAATGATAAATAACAATGTTAATATATGTTAGATTGCATAAATATTGTTAGGATGTGACAATAATATTAGTGCGACAGTAGGTTTTTGTAAGATGATGAGGGAATTTAGCTATGGTTGAAGTATTATTGTTATTTTCGTATAGTTGCTATTGACACAAACGGCGAAGAACATTTTAGCAATCGATCAGATCTATTGAACAACTTTAGTTTTCGTCCTCTTCCTGTTCTGTTGTTGTTGGTTGTTGTATGCTGGATGAATTGCCTTCATTCATCGGATGATTTCACTTGCCAAGGAATAATTTACATCGTCTGATATATTTCGGATTTCGACTCGATTTCCATTTCCTGAATAGTCTGAAGCAGTTTAATAGAAAGCAGTTTTTGCTGATTTATTGTCATCACTGAAAGGTATCAGACAATATCAAGATAAGATTAACGAAGGGAAAGAGGATTGAAAAAAAAAAAAAAAAGAAAAAAAAAAAAAAGAACTAGGTGAGGGCAGTAGGCCTTCACCGTGATCTACAGAATGCTGTCATTGAATCTGAGATCATTGTGAAAGCTATTTGCCTTCTACCTTTCCCAATTATACAAAACATACGAGGTATAAAAGTACGGTTTGCTACTATTTCCCAAATTTTCTTTAATGAAATACCACATAATCGACAGTTTTTATTCAGATAAATTCAATCATAAGGAAGCAGTTTATCAGTTAGAAATGAAATGGTTTTAGGAATATTGCAGTCATTTACAAGAAAGGATATGATATTCCTTGAATGTTCTCTTCGAGGTTGAAATTCTTATTTTTTGGTGTAATTTGTCTTTGGCAGATGATGACGTATGAGAATGCAGGAATAATACGACTTAAAAATATTGCATTAAATGTTTAGGGGGAAAGGAGCAAAATGGTGGATATAGTTGCCGGACGTGTTACCCGCGTTTTGGATACGCTAGAATCTTTTAAAACTCAATGGACACCAGCTGTAGCGCGACAAGTTGAGCTAGTGCGACGTGTTTATAATGAATTGTTAATTGATGATGATCCAGAAGCGGAATTGTCGGTAACCGCAGAAGTGGTACTTGAGCAGGCTATGGAAAAACTTAGTGATATGCTGCAAGAAGTATGTAGTTGTAATACTAGACCTTCATTTTTAATTTTAATTGGGCAGCGCAAAAACCAATTCTTCAGTGATGGAAAGCTGTATAATTTCACGAAAGTAGCTTTTCTGTATTTTTTATTTTTATTTTTTTAACGTTTCAAGAATATAGAAAATTCAAAGAGTCAAAAATGACTTTTTTTTTTTTATTTGGAATAAAGGTTCAGTTTTATTTGAGATGGCGCATCAACACCGAAGTACCCATCAAATGCTGTCCAAAATTGGCAGAGCTATCGACAGATATTTCGTAACCGATCTTAGTTCTTTAACGAAAATTGATAAGAATATTGATACAGATCCAAGATTGCACAGCAGAGTGAACGCTCTTATTACTAATCATTTGACGAGTACCGGGAAATTCGATGTTGCTGATATTTTGACAAAAGTAATGTTGCTTCAACAGTTGTTAGCTAATGTTGGGATTAGATAGCCAAGGAAGAATGGTGAACGTAAAGTTCGGAGTGTTTCAGGAAGCGCAGTTACCAGCATCAGAAGGTTTGGAATTTAATGTTGATGACATTCGGCACCTAATGGAAGCGTTCCAGAAAAGAGATATTACTCCTGCACTTCAATGGCTCAAGCAGAATGCTTCGCGAGATGAACAGTTGATTTATGATCTTCAGAAGCAGCATTTCGTCAAACTTCTGGAAGATGGTAGGATGAATTGGAGGATTTGAGATGTGGGTGATGAGTTATAAACGTGGAGAAACTTTTCAGGACAGACTATGGAGGCTCTGCAATACAGTCGACAACTTTCGAAAAATCCTGAAGAGATGATGCAGCTGCTGTGGGCGATTGTTGCTAAAGATCGTAAGACACGTTATCCTGATCTCTTTAATCCCATTGTTTGGCAGCAACTCGAATTACGACTTGCTAGAGTCATGTCTCGGTCGGAAAATTACCTCAGTCAAATGTATGTAGATTTCTTCACTTTCATGCATTTCAATAGCGTTCAAATTCCTCACTTCGCTTTTAACGTGTTCATATAAAAATTTTAGAAACAAGTCATTTAAAAACTTCGAAAACTTTTCCACAATTGATTTTGGATGACTTGTTTCTTGCTCTTTTTGTAAGTTCTATTCACATCATAATCTTGCCGGATGACTAAGACCACGTACATGTAGTAGAGTAGGTCCAGTAAATCATTACTTGGTTTTTGTTTTGACACATTTTAGAACTTATTCGTATTTTCTGTTACAGCATCAGTAAGGGAAACAAACCAGAAGAGTTTGGTTTTTTCCCTTGGATGAGTGAATTTATCCATTTGTTTTTGAAATGCAAGAGATTTGTATAGAAGCAAAAATTCGAAAAATCCATATATGTCCTTAACTTATGATATGGAGGCAGTGTTTTTATATTTCCTTCAGTCTTGAGCTGGGCATCAAAATGGTGCCATCACTCATTAGTCTTCGTCAACTAATGGTGAATCGATCACTGGAATCGCTATTTCAAGGTGATGAACTCCCGATTGAAGTGGATGTACCGAATGCAACGCATTCTGTATTTGCTTGTCCGATCCTCAAGGTTTTCTTTTTCTGTAGTAAGGAAAAAGTAGCACTTGACAAATTATCTTTTGTGAAAAAAAAGAGAACTATTCTTCGAAAGTAAAATTTCCTGGTAACTTGGAAATTTCAGGGATTTTGTCCAGTTAACCTGATTTGCATGTTTCTGTTTATAGGCACAATGTACAGAGCAAAACCCTCCAATGCGTCTCACATGTGGTCATGTGATTTCTCGAGAAGCACTTCATAAATTAGCACAGACAGGGCGTTTCGTTGCACCCACCAACTTGGCTCCATCTAATGCTTTCAGTCATATTCGTTTGAAGTGCCCGTACTGTCCAGTGGAGTCATCGGTAGCTGATGCAAAAAGAGTGTATTTCTGATACTTCCCTCCGATTGAGTTATATATATATATATATATATATATATATATATATATTCTTTGTATACTTTTATTGATTGTTTACAGTTACAGACTGATTTGTGCCATTTTCCGGTATTTGTTACACAATCAATTGTTTCAAGGTGAACATAGTGGAAGTACTGGTACGAGATTACCACCACTTCTTTGATCCCTCTACGAAGATTATCGGTGCTGATAAAATTTTTCCAGGGTTGTATAGCTCAAGTTAACGATAGCACTGCTAAACTGTTGTAAAATGTCCTTGCATGTACAACTCTGTGTCCTCTGTGATGTCCTTCGTCTTCCTAACCTATGTTTGGAATTTCTACCACCTCTCTACCCTCTTTTGATAATTGTGTTTTGTGTTCCCCATGTACACTGTACACCATACTTTATTATAAATGTATCTCATGGCCTCTCTTCTCTATTTTGAAACTTTAAACAGTTCTCAGTAATACGCAATTTTTGTCTATCCTTTTCCTGAATTCTTATTTGGGAAGACGGGTGGGATTGTATATTTCGAAATAAGCCATTCGTATTATATTGCATGTCGTGATAATTTGACTGGATGATTCTACACATTTCAACAAATTTAAATTGTAATGAAGTTTCATTCATGTATAAGTAGTTTGTCCCTAATGCCGAATTGTGCCACATTGAATGTGCAACAGTCACATATTTTTATGTATCGATTCTAAAATCATTTCCGAGTTTTACACTTGTATCTCTATGCCGCACTAGTGATTCCTATCGGAAATTGATGTATCTCTAGATACTGACTTTACCCACCTCGTCTTGAACACATTCTTACTTTTTTGTTCAGCAATTATCAACATTTTTATGCCATTTTCTTCACTTGCTAAAGTGTTTTTCCTTTCTTTCAAATTTTTAATCATGATGGTTTTAGACATGAATTTTTGCAACATGAAAAGTTGTATTTCGATCAAGAATATATGCTTTAAGCAAAAGTTCTAGATAATGGAATGGAATAAAAGCTCGAAAGAATGTGAATGTAAGTGTGCAAATTTGATATTCAAGTTATAGGGGGTGCTAGGGACGATGTGAGAGAAGTGTAACAAATTATACTTGTGCAGTCAGTCTTGAGATGGTCACTGTTTTTCAAGCACTTTGCTGCCCAGTAATCAGAGTCGGTTAATCAAACAGCTTAATTTACGCCGAAATAATACGTTCCACAAATGCTGAAACTGTTTCCCTACTACCAGCGATAACATTTCAGATCAGAGGGAAAAACTTTTTTCACCTTGCTTGATTTCCGCAAATTTTTGCTCTTCAACAGACCGTAGCATCAAATGTCATTCGCCCATCTGTGCTATAATTACACTGTGCCTGACCTCATACCATAGTGAATAAGATTAATTACTCGTCTCTTTCATCTCCTATTCTCAATAACGATTTCCATTGAGACGTCTATTTCTTCCACTTGAAATAATGTTTGTTCTGAGTCAAGAAATAAGCACAAGGAAGTTCGGACTAGATTTTATCTTTAAACACCATTTTAAAACGCAACGGATACTTCCAAATACAACAGATTTTCGAATGTTAAAAACAGACTGAATCAGGCAAATTATTCTCCCGCCGTTTCTACCGAAATAATTTCTGATTTTAGTTAGGACTATAAAGGACCTACTCAGAGATATCATGGTTTTTCCCTTCCTTTATTCCATGTAATCCTCAACCGAAAAACCAACTGTAACTCCTCCTCGAACCTTACCTGGTGATCCAGATCCAGAACTGAGTAAAAATTCAAATGCAAAAAAATCGCCGTAACTGGAAAAACTGCAGCCAGGAATAGGCTACGCTAAAAGCCTTTTCCATCGAAAGTGCTGAGCTACGGCAACTTATCCATGAATTAAAAATTTTATAAAATCCAAAATGAAATCCTAATCCGGAAAAAATTTAAAGCATTGTTCAACATAGCAACATTGACAAATTATGCAGAGTAGCAAGTTAGATGAAAGATAAAACATACGTTTTTCCAAGAGAGGACAAATTTACGAGAAATGACAGACTGTATGATTATGATTATAGAAAACATCATTTTTCAAATAAATCAACGAGAGAAAAAAACAGAATGAAATAAAACCGTATATAAGAAGAGATACCACAATAACGTTAACAAATTCAAAATTGAAATAGAAAAAAAGATTCATTGGTTTTTCCAAGCGTATAACGCGCTGCTAAAGCTTCAGGCTGTAACCAATAATTGTAATAAAAAAACTGCCATGAACAATAAAAAGAAAACTGAATAGATGGAGATAATTTTGAATGACGATCATTCTGCGGCAATATTATGGTTAATTCCGTAAGCTGGACAAATAAATATACGCATGCACACATATATATATATATATATATATATATATATATGCACAGTAGGCCTTACAGAATACCACCCAGATCTCTCAGAATCCCCATATCGAAATTACTCCCCAACCCACAAGTACACTTAATACAAACATAACCCATACAATTGCACTGATGATAAAAAGACTCCATAAAGTACACCAAAAAAATTAGCATAATACTTCAAAGAAAAGAAAAATGATGGAAAAAGCTCGCAGTATTTGTTACGAATGCAAAAGATAGAAACTTCTAAAGCAACATGTAAACTGAGACTTTCAGTTAATAAATAAGTGGTGACAATTTCATTTTCCCCAATTCCTCGGAGTAGAATTAAGAACAGCGTAAATATACATTTCTTAAATTAAACTGTTGTAAATGGCACTTCTGCTTAAGGCAGAGTAAGCCACTTTTAAACTCACTTGACAATAGCTTGATATTCCAAACTAATCTTAAGATTTCCGGCTAACTTGGTGTGACGTCACTGACGCACAGTTATTGTCTTAAAAATGTTGGGAGAAACCACTACTTTCTTCATAAGCTACCGCTTTAGGATATCGAATCCCTACTAAACAACCAATTAAGCATGAATTACCCAACTATGTCCATCAAAATATCTCAAAAAGTATATGTCTCCCAATCTTATTAAATTTCAAAACTATGCTAAGAAAGCACACAAAGACAAAAGTTTGAAAAACGTGTAGTGTAAAAGATCCAACAAAACGAAATTGAAGCCTTCAATTCAAACTGACACGAGGAAACGCTCTACAGCTCAAATATAGAGAAAGAGCTTTAAAACAAAAAAAAAAAAAAAAAAATCAGTCTTGCTGATTCATTTTGAAAAAAGTGATGAAAGCATTCAGGTATTATAACAAAAACACTAATGTAAACTTGATAATGTTTCGTAGAAAAACACGAAAACACTTCACTTCAATAGATGATTTCCAAAAGTATTAAATTTCAGTAAGGTGCAAAACGATTCAGTGTACGATATGTAGCTGCGGCTACAGCTGGATAACCTGGTAATGCTGCTGTCAGTGCTTGACCAAGATACTGTTCACCAATAGATGTGGTACCAGCTGTGCTTGCTACGGCATTACGTGCTGCCGCTGCTGCCGCTGCCATCAAAGCCGGATTCGCTGCTGGAAAAAAGTAAACATTTCTAATGCAAATTCAATCGTCAAAAAGCGATAAAACTGACGGGCGAAAGGTTATCGATCAAGTTTCCAAAGATTAGTTCAGGGTTTAGTCAAAAGTCTAGTCAGGGTAAACTTGATTAGGAAATTAAACATTTTAGAAGAATCACTCTTTTCATAATCTCAGTGCATGAGAACATAACTTCAACATACCCTGCGCAGCAACAAGCTGCAAACGTGCTTGCTCAGTCAGTAAAGCTGCTGGATCGTAAGACTGCTGCAGTGGTTGAGTAGTTTGTGGGAGCTGCGCAGCACCCAACAATAGACTCTGATTTTGCATCTGAGCTGCAAGAGCTGGTGTAATAAAATTCAACTGTTGCGGCTGTCCAAGTGCGGCAAGCTGATTTTGCACGTTGAGATTTTGTAAATTCCGTACCGCTAACGCTTGTGCCAGTGGATTCCGGAGATATAATGCACGATTTGCTGCAGCCGCTTGTTGAAGTGCAGCACCCTGCAATGCTGCAACCGCCAAACTAGCATCCACCATCCCTGGAAATATGCATACAATCCAAATTTATTATATAATACATCATATTTTCCGCTCTCCCAAAACAATGAAAATAAAAATAACTGAAAAGTAATATAATAATAAATAAACAAATAATAAGGATAAAAAAGAGACAAATAAAGTAAAGTAAAAAGAAAAAAATGAAATGAAATAAAAAGAAAAAAAAAGATGAGGCCGAAATAGTTCGAAAATCTATAACATTATAATAATTGATAATAATATAACGAAATTAAGAGCAGCAAACTACAAGCGCCAAGAGCTTTCTTAAAAAAAAAAAAAAAAAATTTAATCTCTGCTCTGATCCTTTCTTTTTTATTTTCACCTCGTTTCACTACTGTTTTTTCTGTATGTATTTTTTTCTGCAATCTTTCTTTTTTTTTTTTGTATTAGAAGCAATTAATTTTCTTTCTTACCAGACCATTTTTTCCTTCTTTTTTTTTAAAAAATTTCCGAATTAAATTTCCATTCAAGTTTCAAATACGAATTTTAGTAGATACAAAACGAAAATATGGAGAAAAGGAAAAAAACATTTCGCAAACTATTCATGCACAGTAAAATGTGAGAGCATATACCATAAAAACTTTCAGCGTAACTTGACAAAACATGCGTAGGCGCTACAAGTGCAGCGCGTGGAAATGAGCACTGAAAACCGACAAAACTGCAAAACATTCGGTACCGTACTTTTTTTTTTTTTTAACCTGTACTTTATATTTCTACATCTTAATTTGAAATGCGCGCTGCTCGTGCAGTTTGCTTGCACGTTAAAACGGAAATAGTAATATTGTAATAATGATAATGACAAATAAATGTGATAATAGTAAATAATAATTATAACAAAAAACATACCCATCAGACATAGCTGCTCTTACTTTTTTTTTTAGGTATATGCAGAATTTCAATAAGATTATTTGAAGCAACAACGCGTAAAAAGTTCAACTGCATGCAATGAAAAGCACGGAGCCGGATGGCTGTTACAAAATCTGCACCTTTCTTATTTCTTTCTTTCTTTTTTTTTTTTTTTTTTTTTTTTTTTTTTGAAAACGTGCAACCGATCGTTTTACATGCAAACCAATTTGCATAAGTAATTTTCCACTACATTTCATCTGCACAATCAATTTGCGAAATTAATTAGTTATGCAAAATTTTACTTCACGCAATTTTCCTCTTTTCTACTGGAAAAATGCAGATTATGCATGGAATTCAAAAAAATGAAAAATAAACAAAATGAATAAAAACGAAAAAAGAAATAAAATTTTTGAAAAAAATTAAATTTGGGAAATAGGTAACGTCACTTTCTTTTCCTTTTTTTTTCTTTATTTCGAAAATAAAATAAAAGATTTCGGCTCACCAGGTGCGACTTTCGGCTTCTTGGTGTGTATACGGGCAGTGGCGCAGTTCACCTCAAAAAAGGCGACTATTAGGCAGTCGTCCGAAATAACTTCCACAGTCTTAGTCTTATTTTCATTATTTTTTCTTCCTTTTTTTTCTTTTCCTTTTTTTTTTTTTTTTTTTTTGTGAGAAACATGCCAGCGAAACGTACAATGAAGAAAAAAGTAAGCACCGCAAAGGAAAAATTTACCAAATATCAACAAATTTAAGAATGTGTTTATAAAAAAAAAAAAAAAGAAAAACATATTTCCCCATTGAAAATTTGTGAAATTTAAAGAACTCATTAATATTCGCTCATGAAAAAAATAGGTATGGATACATATTAGACAATTAAAGACAACGTAAAAGTCGCTCATTGACGGGAGGAAAAAAGAAACAGTTCGCTGGAATATTTTATAAGTGGACAAACGTGGGGGAAGGGGGAGGGAGGAGGAGAAGTGGAAACAATGTCTTATGCACATATATACAAATATATATATATATATAAATAATAGTCTTTCTATTTTTAAATATAGCTTATGAATATTAAATGTTTGATTTTTCCACACTTCAATGGGTAGCCATGCAAAGGATCAGGAAACTTTAAATATAATCAGAAAAGATCCGAGCGCAAGGATTAGTAATAGTCCGTTTAAAAAAAAAAATAAATAAATAAATAAAATTAAAAATACAGAAATGCAGTAGGATGCAAATTCTCTGTGTAAAGCAAACACAATTAGACGATCCCAAAAACGTATGTGCGCCCCCTACGGTGAATTTTTAATAACAATTATTAAGCGTCATGCTCAAGAGAAAAACACTGTTTCGATTCAAAAGTGACTAAAAGAGTGCGTTCACCATCACAGCTGCTCTCTTCCACTGGATTTCGAAATCTTTTAGATTATGAATACCCCATTTCTCAATACCACAGGTTTGCAACTTTTTCCTGAGT
Organism: Setaria digitata; assembly: GCA_003640385.1. Classification (NCBI taxonomy): domain Eukaryota; kingdom Metazoa; phylum Nematoda; class Chromadorea; order Rhabditida; family Setariidae; genus Setaria; species Setaria digitata. Next base: position 5,391 of record RCAB01000075.1, on the reverse strand, counting down.
GAAGCATTCTGAATTATGAACAGCTCAAGATTCGAATATCCACATTTACGGCTCTCGAAACTTTAACTAGAAAAGTTCACTTCGATTGCTACATTATTGTAATTCACTTTTAGTCTGTTTCTTAAACCCAAGTGAGAAATAAAATCCTACCAGAAATAGATGTTTTGACCTGCCCATAAATTTCGTGTTGAAAAGGATTTGAAGAGAAAAATAGAGTCCGCCTACTAATACGAAAAGTTACCCAGCGAAAACAGATCCCTGTTGTTAAGTTTAATTAATAATCCGGGGGATCTAAAACAAACAAAAAAAAAAAAAAAAAGGAGTGGGGTTCACTGCAATCTATTTTTGAAAAATAGAATCTTCGAGAAAACATTTCGGGCGAAAAAAGGTGGCATCCTATAAATTAGAATCAATTTCTCAAATAATTAACAACGCTCCAAAAGGAACCAAAAACAAAAGTCATGAACCTAGGAAACATCGTAAATTAACAGCCAGAAGTAGGAGGCACGGAAACTTTGTGGTACTGTAATAAAAGTGTCGGGAAGTTCATGCTCAAGTAGAACATATTCCAGAAGCTCAAACTCTGTGACAGGCACGTGTTGCAGGATACATCAGGGAGACAGATGAGCAATAGCGTCATACCCGGCAAACTACACGTTCGGTAACAACCAAGACAGAGAGCAGCCATAAGCCGATTTTTTTAACAAATGGCTTGATTTGGTGCATGACAAACAAGCAAACCTCGATTTTGCGACCCTCAACAGAAGAACCATGCAATTCTTGTCTAGCTTTCTCCGCATCTGCTGACTTCTCCATAGTCACAAAACCAAATCCCTGGAAAAACCAGAAGAAGCTAAAAGCACGTAACATTTCAAAACCTCAGCACTTCGTTTAGTTGAAGAAAAAGGTTGCTTCACCCCAAAACTCAAAGCATACAGAAAAAGTTTACAACGACTAATAACCAGACAAGCAAAATGTCGCTGCATTTGCAACAATTTTTTTTTTTTTTTTTTGATAAAAACTCCACAAAATTACCTTACTACCCCGCTCATTAAATATTATTTCAACGTCAGTTACTGGCCCATATTTTTCAAACATTGCTCTTAAATCAGGATCACGGAATCGGAACGGTATGTTTGAAACATGCAGTCGTTTAGGTGCGCTGTCAACGGAATTTGATGAAGTTGACGGGTCCGGTGTCGTTAATGCATTTGATGACGCTGGCTGCGACTGGACCTAGAGAAAAACACAGTTAATTAATAATACCAAATAAAATGTTACATTATTTTGCGATCTAAATTTATCTGACAGGAAAATATGAAGCTTTTTCTAGTCAAAATGTCCCAAAGCCTATAAAATTTTAAAACAAACTGTAGAAGGTGGAGGCATTTGTGGACCGATCCCTGCAACTGCAGCCATTTGCATCTGCACCTGAAGGTCATATTGCTCTCGTGCCAATTTCTCATCTTGCTTCTCGCCTTCCGCATTTGAAACAACTGCGCCAACTACTGGAGCTGCAAGCAAACCACTCGACTGATGCATAGCAGCTGCTGCAAATTCGGTTCTTATACTGATAACAAAGAAAGAAAAAAAAAAACGCAAAGCAGTAAATTACATCAACATAAAATCACAACTGCAACATGAAAATATTTATTACCACTAGTTCGTCACTGATTACTTCTCCAACTAACATAATCATCCACCAATTTTGATCAATAGACATTGACCGCTCACATTTTAAAAACAAAAGAGAAAAAAATGCGAATGATAGATACCCTTAAATTTCTTCAACACAAAATTATCTGTCTCATGCAGAAATATTTAGCCATTAGGAAAACAACCTCCCATATAAAAGAAAATGCCGCCTTTTTCGAAATGAAATCTATATAATGTACTCTCCTAGACTTGAAGTTACTCTAAACCTAATTTGAATTATCTATATCTTTGAAAATATCCGTAAATCTCAATAGTAATGGAAATTACATACAAAGGCCTAGACGAAATTAAACTGAATTCAGTATAAACTACAAAGAACTTTATGATATTCGAAATATTCACAATTATGAATTAATATCTTCGAATTTTTCCTTTTCTTTTTTAAATTAACTATAAACTATGAATTCAAAAAAAAAAAACCCCACAACCACCAAGTGATACAGTAAGTTCCTCTCCAGAGGGAAACATTTCCCTATCCAGCATGCAAAAGAAAGAAAGCCCATACTTAAAAAAATAGCCTACAATATCACTATCCACTTTCCAGCTAACTGATATTATAAACAATGCTGTATTTAATTCACAAATAAACTGCTGCTAAACCATTACTTTTCCAAATCATTATCCAACAAAATCTTTAGCTTAAGCAACATTTGGAAAAATGTCACATTTAAAAGTCCAGCAATTAATTATTTATTTCTAAGCATCAGATGTTACCAAGAATCTTGCAACCGTGTTCTAAATTAGCACTAATGAATGCAAACGAAGATTCGGTCATAACGACTTTTTGTCGTAACACAAATTCATTTAAAACAACGAACTCTTTTCCTGACTAAACCACTCAAGTATTATTTAATGCCATACAAAATTATTCCTAACAGATAAAGAACGGAAATCATGCTAAAAGCACTTTCTATACTATTTAACGCAATAAAAAATGTGCAAAATTGTTTTGATGCAAATACTAATTTGATTATTAATTCTAATATGTTTAATTCAGAATTCTCCAAAACAACTTCGAAAATTCATTTTAGGAAAAGTTTAGTTCAAAAAATTTCAATATACCTTGCAAGTAATGTATAGTACCTGCAGAAGCAGCGGCAAGCTGCTGTTGTTGAGCTACTTGGATTTGTTGCAATAGTACCGGTGGAACTCCCGCTTGCATGAACTGCTTCATAGCTGCAAGAGTAACAGGCGGTTGTCCAGGACTTTGAAACGCTTGTGGTGCTGCACTGGCCGATAACTGATATAAAGCTTGCATAATTTGCACTGAAAAGAATATTTGAGTAAGGGGAAGAAACCATAAATTATAATAAACGTAACGTGCTGATATTGTCATTAATTCAGAAAAAAAAGAAAAAAAATAACATGGTAGATAAGTGAATGTTGACTAATAACAATCCAAGTTGAAAGGTTATAAACTGTATGACTCGTACGAGATGTGCATATGTAGGTGTTACAGTATTATAGAAGTCCACATGTTGAAGTTCACGCTGATATGGTGGATAAAATAAGTATAGGATGTTCAGTGTAGGAGAAAAAAGGACTCCGCACCAATACCGAAATTCCCAAATTCGATTAATTTTTCACCCATTAAATGATGACTCATAAATTGGATATTTGATCAACTGTGACGGTAAACGATAGGAAAACGAGGATAAACAGAAATAAACGAAAGATACAGACTAACAAACGGAAGGTACGGCCATACAAGTCCCCCAGAATACGACGATAGATATCATATGTGAGAAACAACATTGCACGCCTTCGCCAAAAAACGATTTGTGACGGTGCTATTAGTTAACATCAATCAGTAAATGAAGATCATTAAATCATATCCAGCCAGCAATGTACTTGGGAAGCTTCTCGGAATACTCCTTCTGCGTACTATCCAATAACTAGCTATCTCTCTACAGCATGACAGAAGACACAAGCCAAATTTATTTAAAAATCTTAATTAAAAAAGTTTGAAATTAATTCAGATTCCCACCAAAAAAAAAGCTCAAATTCAAAGCTTGGAAAATTAAGATTGCTATAAATCCAAAAATTTGATACATAAATCAATCTATGCCAGCCGTTGGATACCAGATAAAAGTACTGATCGATACTATGACCCATCATCATCTGCTCTGTTCCAGTGCCGCTCATTGAGGTAGAACTATTGATTGGTTTAGCCCACATTTTATTCAACTAATAGACCACTCTTGTGTCCTGGAGAAAGCAAAATGAATACTCACTATCCTAGCAGCAAACCCTTCCCGAACAGTGCTACCCACTTAGACCAGGTCAATCATCTATTGAGGATACCCTTTACCCCTCTCTAAAACAGAAAGATGCGAATATTCTCAGGACGTCGAAAAATCACAGACCCTATGTGAAACTTAGAAATCCTATACTGAGGAAGATAAGTAATCAATCGACCCACGAAAAATGACAAAAAGTAAGAAACGAACCGAGTGGCATTTTTTTTTTTCAAATAGTTATTTCAAATTTTCAAAACCTGCAAATCTCATTTAAATGAGGTAAAAAATTGTGTTAATTATCAAGCAAAGCTAATTAACGGATATAAAAGAGAATGATTTGATGATTAAAGAAGTAAATCATTCATAAAAAAAAAATGCCACACATTTGTCATTATCAACTTTTCTTTCTTAAAATTAAAAATTACATTTAAGTAGCATCATTTCAGTGGAAAATAGTCCTTTTAATAGTAATAGTAGATTTAACGTGTTCCGAAAGAAAAAATACAAATAAAGATAAGGGACCAAAAATTTTAATAAGTATAGCATAGAAGGAAAAAATAAGCCCGGAAAATATGATGAACATGACATTATCGCACACATCAAATGCGAATTAATCACTAATTTGAACCATTTTTCATCATATCAAATTTTAAATTTTTTAAAATGCTGATAAATGATTTTCAGTAAAGTGAAACAACAGATAACCTTTATCCTACCTTATCTCTGTAAACAAAGAGAGAACAAGGTGTGCGATTAGGAAAGGAAGAGGAAGTTATTTAGCAAATATGTAGATAATTTATTGGTAAACAAGTAATTGGTATTATATGTATGTGATTTTTTTTTTTCTTTTTTTTTGCTTCAAAAAACTTTTCATTGTAAAAATATTGCATGGGGAAATTTTAATTAAAATAGCAATTAAAAAGAAAAACGAATTAAATAACGAAAAACACGAATTGTTAATAAATACAAAGTCTTTTGCATAAGAAGCAGTACTTTCGTTTTATTAATTAATAAGACGCTTATATGCGTGTGCACATACGTATGCGTGGGTGTTTTACGTATTAACTGAAATAACTGATTAAAATAGATAAGTAAAAAGTGTAAGTTTTTGACGTACATCATCGACAAGATCGATAGATAGAACAGAGAAGGATGGCACTGAATGGATCGATCCCGAAAAAAGTGAGGGATTATGAGTGAAAGCTCCCCCGCCGCATCTGGGTCTTCTCGATCGAATAATATCTTGAATCAATGAGGACACCACGGGAGAAGTAATCGCGGTGAGGCGGGGCGGGGAATCCATCAACGACTGGTGAAGCAGGAGAAAAAAGAAACAATACATTCCGTGAAGAGCGAATAGCTGAATCACTGAGCCGAATGGCTTGTTTATCACAATTTTTTCTAACGCAAAATATTTTCGAGGAAGGGAGGGAGA